>CAXDID010000170.1:0-58496 GCA_963988835.1 Hexamita inflata | reverse complement strand
TTGCTTTTTGATCTAAAGTCTCGTCCGGCATATCAGGGTTTAATGTATCTCTATAAGTCGTTTATAATTTAACTATTTCGTCATTAATTCTTCCAACTTCTTGAGGAACAATTTTAGCAATCTCAACCAATCTTTCGTACTCTGCTTCATATTCCATTTCATTCTTCTCTTGTTCTTCATAAGTACCTTATTTAATTTTGTGTTTTGTTTATGCGGCCCCAAAACTTTTGTACAACTTTTCATATAAAGGAACAAGACGTTAACTTTTTTCTTATTTTATTTATTCTTTTTCTTAATAATTTTTTGTAGTCTTTTCTTTTTTTTCATAAAAATCTTCTACAAATTTAATATTTTCCTATTATTCGGTAACATCTTTATATAATGGAATGAACTCGTCACTCTCGTCTAACTCTTCACCTAATGCAATTTACATTATTTATTAAAATTTTTAAATAACTTCTTCTTATGTCACGTTTTAAAAATACCTTTCTTAATATCAATAATCATTGCTAAATCATATTGTTAATATATCATTGTTCTAATTGTTGAAAACCCCGCATTGGTTTAACTAACTAAACCTGTATCATCTACTGGTAAGGGTTTCTTTTCATTATTGCCGAAATATTCTTGTATTTTATATTTCAAAATAATTCTATTTAATAAAGAGTTATAGCCATCTCCATTGACATCATGCGACGGTTCGTCTAATGAAAACATTTCTAAGTTTGCTAAAATAAAGACGTATTTGCTTAACCATTCGAAAGTTTCATAAAACGCAGGGCCAATCCTTTTTCATAAACTTATGAGGTATTCATGCTTCTAATAAACTCTTGTCTAATCTAATTAATTGAGTCTAATTAGTCTGTATACAAACTATAGTTCTTGCTTCCTCTATATATATATTAAAATCTGTAAAGAAAATGAAATCGTTAGGTTTATTTGGAATTTTTCTATTTATATAATTAACAATTTATATTCCACGCATTCCTGTAAAACGTTGATGTAAGTAAGTTGAGTCATCTTCGTTCGTATCTTCTTATGTCAGACAGAGAGCAATTGTATTAACACTTTTGTGACCAATTGGTAAAATCTATTCTTGCTAAACTTTCAAGTTATTTGACGCTGGACTAAAATCCCAAACTTTCTAATTTATTGCTATATGATCTTTGCTTTATACGCCGTTTTATACCTATGCGCTTGTTTTAGATTAAACCCACAAGTCAATACTTCCAATTCCAGTTAATGCGACATCGAACAAACTTTCTTTAACTAAACATTTGGCAATACTAAAATTCTAAAACTTTATAAAAAGTTATAAATTTGTTTGTTATAAAGCACATGTGTATAAATCGTTGCTGTAATTAAAGAGTTTGTGTAATATACTAAGTGGAATGAAAAAGTCTCTATAAAATATGTAATGGAAAACTCCTGAGCCTGTTTCTATAATATTTGGGTTCGTACAAGTGTTTGCCCAAGTAAGTACGTATTTGGCTGTTTTAGTATCATAAGGAACAACATACTCATCGAACGTATATGACGTTCCAGAAAACCAAGTATCATTCATAGTTGATTGATAGTCAGAGGGTAAAATTAATTGTTAGAACGCACTGCTTCTATTCACTTAAAGTTAAGTATCTTTCACGCCACCGTATTGACAATATTCATTCCAAACCTTCCATACAAACTATTAAGTCATCAGTTTATATATTTGCTTCAATGCCTTGTTCTCTTTGATTTCTTTGAATTCCATATCCGACCCTTTTATTTTTATAAATACTTTCTAACCAACTAATTTGTAATCTAGTATTTCATCAAGAGCGTAAAGGATTTCATTGGTAATCCGCTGGGTCTGAATACAAAGTTTTAAAATAAATAGGAGGATTTGGATTGGGTGCCGGTAGCTACCGGGAGTCGGACCCGAGGCTCTCAGCCGATAGCCTCATGTCACTAACCACTGAGCTATCACGTCATAGCGCATTTTATATCACTTCTTTTTAGTTATTGCTATTTGATTCATGTTATAATATGTAATAACATAATCACTTATAATTTTGTGATATATTTAGTTATATGCATTTAATTACCATTGTAAGTTTAGTTTGATTTACATTACATTATAATAATTATAAATTTACTATATATAAGCTTTATATTAAGTAATATAAATATTTTTCATATTAAAACTATAAACCAAATTTTATTTCAAATCTGAAGCTAAATATGTGGAGATACGGCCGGATTTTTAGGTTTGGGCGCTACCGCCACCCAAACCTAAAAATCCAAATAAATAAGTTTCTATATATATTTGTTCCCAATAAACTCAGGGGTGTTATACGCTGAGTTTTAATAAATAATCGTCTCATAGACTTTCTAAATTCTATAGCCAAGATGTATTGCTTGTATCATTTCACAGTCAGGGAAATATCCGTATAAAACTCGTTGTTCGACACTGTGCGTACAAACAGCTTTATTTGACATATCACATGCTTGATTTTATGTGCAGGTCTTACACAGAGGGAAAAGTAACTTACCGTTTATCTTGACTCCCAAACAAGGTCTGTAAATTTTGAGGTGGTAAGATTTTGCATTTAACAAAACAAACTCTCTTTTCACTTTCACGCTTCAAATATTTTATCAAGAGTTCTTCAGCAGTTCCAGTTAAATTCAAAGCATAATTTGTCAAATTGTTTATATACTAGGTGTCACCTCCTTCTGTTACAACCGGGTTGCTTAATGGCAAGTTATGCATCATCATTGATGGGTATTACGAAGTCAAATCAAAAGCATTCAAACAAAACTTTGTAGGGTCAAATTTTATCTTGTTAACAAAGCATTCTGTTCTTCCTCCGCGGAAAACGTCTCTGTTATCAATATTAAAATTATTATCTATATCAATTATTAAATCATTTTCTTTTATAAAGTCTTCTACCTATAAATCTGTTATTCTAAAGAATTGTTAATAACCAAATGTTTACAAATTCTTAATTAAATAATCATTCTTTATATTGTGTGCGGTCAATCTTTTTTATAACTCAACTTTATTTGAAGTCACACTCTTGCTTTGCTTTTCGTCGTTAAGAGCAAGTCCGTGGAAATAAACTCCATCGACTTCTATGGCTGCAATCTCATCATCTAACTTGACTTGTAAATCAAGTTGTATTTACCAACTTTCACGTTCGTTCCAAGTACTTCAATTGTTTTATAATCTGTGCCATATATTTTATTAAAATTGTTAACATCTTGTATAATCTTTTAGAACTTCTTTTCCACTTTACTTTTATTAAACTTCTTGTCGTACAAACTCATTTCAAATAAAGAAGGACCGTTTGCATTTTTGTTTGAGTTTGCAAGATATAAAGCTTGTGTGGCCGAGCTAATTGTTAAATACTACAAAATACTAATACCAAAATTCTAATCAAACATTTCAGAAAACTTTATAAGACCTTATGAGAGAATATTGACATCTTATATGCAATAGTCAATATATCTTTGGACGTAATCTTTCTCAGCGTGTTCTTCTAGGTACTGCTAGGAGACGTTTTGTAATTTGCAATTTTTAATTTTGTCGAACTGGCCTCCTTGTTAAATAAATATTTCCAATATAGTTGTTGTCATAAATTTGTAGTCTTGTTCCTCTTTTTCTAAGTTCATTCCAAGTTATAAATTCTCATTGAACTTTTTCAAAGGCATTGCGACTAAAAGACATGAGTCCTTAATAAATATTGTGTTAACTTTATCTGAGATACCAAGTTGTATAAGACGACCGTTTGGCATCAAGATGTCAGTTTTATATTTTTAGATATTCTTTTGTAAAATTAGTATGTTGTCATACTTGCTTCCATTGTGTGCATAGATTTATTTGTATTCGTTACAAAAGACAGGGTTCAATAACATATCAATAAATCTTTCACAACAATCAAGACCTACAATATAAAATCCTTTCTTTTAAATTCCATTGAAATTATTTTTATACATATACTCTTCGTCGTCAACTATTTTGTACTTTAAGTTTTCGTACTTAACGAGTTGATAACAAATGACGAAAGGCACATGTTCAGAAATATATTTTGTCTCAGTCGGTTTGAACAAAGATTCAATATCCGAAATTAAATAATAAGGGACTTATTGGAAAATATTGTCTGTCCGTTTTTCTAGTGGCTGTTTTATTTTTATTTATTTTTTCAATATTAGTATTTCGCGAAATAAAGGTTATATTTATGTGTTTGGGAATGTTTTGGACTGACTGTTAGGGCGCGACAGCCACAGTTTAGGGTCTTATTATCACGAGCCTAAAGTGTTTGTATAGAAGATTTAGGTAAGGCCGTTACCCTATACAAAACGTCGGGTAGGAAGTGTGTTTGCCAATAGAAAACCGGACGGACAAAATTTTTCAAAAAGTGTACTTATTATTTGATTTCGGATCGGATACCATACTGCTATTATTCTATATATCCAATGTGTTGCATAAATAATAAAGTATGACACCACAACCAAGAAATGTGTGTTTAAATTTTAGAATTGTACATCGCATATCTCATTTCTATGCTTTCACTTGTATCATTAATGTGAATAGTTAAAAAATCAGATATTCCGCGTAATTTTAGTATTTTTAGAAGGGAATGCAAAATAAGCCATACACATCAGAAATCAAATCATTGTCATTACATTAATCATTTAGTATTGGAACATACAAAATTAGTTTAGGCATGTTTATTGAAGTAGGAACGTCCTTAACACATATTTAAAGTAGCGTAGACAACTCAGATAAAGTCCAACTATTTTGAATTAATATATTTTATACAAAGCTATCGGTTTTAATATTTGCAAATTAGTGTGTTTTATAATTAATTCCATATCCTCATAATATATGATTAAATCAAAGAAATATTTAATCCACACTATGACAAATGACAACGTAGTTTTAAAACTGCTAGATATAGTTTAACTGTTTCTAATCTCTAAAACCAGATTCTATAATGAAAAATAGTGATTCAATTAATTTCTAACAGCAACAACAATGCAAGTACAGTTTGTTAGCATGAAGAATAGCGAGAAAATATTACTAATAGCACCGAAATAACAATAACAAAACGTTATAAAACTAATACCAACTGTAAATAAATTAATGCACTTGCATACTTTTTAAACTTAATTGTAATATGTATTTGAAGATATGATTTCCATTATTTCTATTTTCTATATTTTTTAATAAAATCCGAAAATGGCAATTATACCTGGCAATTATAGAAGATATCAACATGCTGTGAATTTGGACATAAATATGAAGTTGAACTGATGAACGCAGTATGTTTATATAATAACAACTGGTATCTACCGTAAATTCTGACGTTACCTGCCAAAAAGCCTACTGATCATGACACGACTCGAAGCGTTGTTTTAGAAATGGTTGTATATTGGCAAAGTGAACTCATGTCGCTCACTTTGTAACAGCTGGATGTCAGAAAAAATGAAAATGGTATTGATTAAAGAATATATTTTTCTATTCACATCTCTTCACTACATTTCAATTTCGTCGCTGATTATCCCGAGCATGACCATTTCTTCTGTTTCTGCGTTTGTGAACATGTCTTCGATTTGCGCTTGGCATTGTTTCTTCATGGTCTCAAACTATCTTTTTGCCGCTCCTTCACTCTATAATTTTACGTTTGTTTGGTATTTATCGAACGATTTTAGTTCCTGTTAAATTTATTGCGCTCCTTTTTATTGAAGTTCAACGGCGAATTAATACATTTCATTTATTCCAAAGTTTATTTTGAGGTTCGGCGGTTCAATTTTTGGGTTCGTTTTCATCTCAATTTGTTGTATTTTATTCACCTCGTTCGTAATTATTTGAATTTGGGCTGAGATTTTGGTATTGATGTCTCTAAAACGGGCGTTGAGCTCTTTTTGCAGCTCCACCTCGCGCTGAATTGACTCGGAGGGCGTTTATTTACAGTCGGTTATTTCCTGTTAAATTAATGGGATTAAATCAAGGGGCATGTTGGTGGAGTGGAGTGAGCTGAGGTAGTTAAGGTAAATCTCGTATATGTCCTCGTTGAGCAAACTATGTAATTTCTATTTAATATTGAATAAAGACTGAATCTGGGCCTCGTAATTCGGATTATAGGCGATGGTTTCAGAATTCGAGCTATTCTAGTAAAACTACACTAAAATCTTTAACCGCTTCGCCACCTCAAGCTGAGTGTGCTGCAGCGTTTTCTGCTGTTCAGACTCGCTGGATATGTGCTGGTATTCAGCCGCCAACACCAGATCCAAGAGATAATCAATGTTCAAATCAGCGACCTACTTCTAGTCGTGCTAGAATATATTCTGAATTAACTCTACATCAGACTAGTCATCGCCAAATAACTAGTACATGTAATCGTAAATGGACTGAAAAGATTACGACTGCTGCTGAATTAACTTGTGTATATCGTGGTCCTTATACTAAGTGTACAATTTGCACTGACGCAATTGTAATTATCTCTGATTTAGTAAATATAGCATTGAACCTAGACTCTATCCAACTAATTAATCCTCCAGGTATGAAATAATTTTATCAATTGAGGTGAACTCGCTAAATATATGCTCGTAAAGCTGATCGAATATCTAGTCTTGATCAACTATTTTCATCTGCTAATCAAATTTGTCAAATTCCTGTTTTAGCATTACGTATTTGAATAATTTTTGTGCTCTGTGTAATTTCAAGTCGAATGTTTGTGTGCAAATTTCCTCGTCGAACACCGCTTGTAAGTTCTTTTAAGTGCACGCATTTCGAATTTGTTTGTAATTTTTGCTAACTTATAATATGGATTACAACACCACAAGTTAATCTGAGTCTTCGCTTTTTATCTTTCTTATTAACTTGCACCGTTCTCGTTCGAGCATGAGCGCAGCTAGCGGTTCGATTTAACTTACTTGCTAAATTTGGTAGAACGCGTTGTTTACAGCGTCTTGGCTGTTAAGTAGCATGTTATCGTTTTCGCTTTGTTGCATTTTATTTGGCTCATGTTCAATGAACAGTTTCAGGTCTTGCGAGTCGCATTATTCTTGAATTTGCGAACCAATTTGGTGCATGAGCCTGAATTTCTGTGCCCGTAGTGTGTTCACAAGCTACACAACAAGTATTTTGTTCTGTTTGTTTCATCTAAATGTTTTGACTGGAGTGTGAGTAAATTTTTTACATTTGCTTAAAGTTGTTGTAAAGAACTGGTTGTGGATTTCTGTTGAAACTGTTAATTTTGGCTCAAAGGGACCATTTTCCTAACTGATTTCATAATCTTCTCCAGTTCAGCAAATTCAGAATCTACTTCGTACAAAAGTTGATTTGTGTTCATTGTGGAGTGGAACATTAGCATAACATGATTTATATAAGAATATGAAGAATTTCACCACTTCAAATGCAATGGAACGTTATTTCATTCTCTGAAAAAGACTGCAATAATTATACCGTGTTAAATTAATAGCCATGCTAAATACAACATCAATAAAAATTAAAATGTGTGCTTAACATAAAATTTGACGAGCAGAAAAAATTAATAGTAGCTTCCGAAGAGAGCCATTTTAACATATTTGAAATTTAAGGGCAAAATTTCAAAGAAGAAAAGGTCACACACGTAAAAGTTGATTATGAATGCATTATAACATGGTTAAATTATAGAATATTATTGTGTAAATCTGTTAAATTTGTAAGATTGATATTAAATAAGTGTAAATCGCTATTTTTGGAAGCTTAGTAGAAAATAATAGAATAACAATACGAATACATACGTTTTCGGGGCTTGTTGTACAAATAAAATTAACTAGTTGAAATTGAGTTATCGAACTCGGTATGTATATAGTAAAATGACTACAATATATTTGTTTTAGTGAAAAAAGCCGAGGATCCAACTAAATCAACTTTGGATTTGAGTTGTACAGAGGTATTTAAAAAGTACATTTAGAAATCTTCGCAAGAATGTAAAGATACTACGGATTAAAAGTATTTGTACAACATAAACGAATTCGTTTGTGTTAAATTTTATCAAGATAATGCAATATTGCTTATTTTTGACGGTGAGATAGGCGTAAAGCAAATCAAGCCTTTCTACTCCCTATTCACGCTAACGCAGCGCGAAATGCACGTGAAGGCCCAGAATAAATCTTTTAGGAATCTGGTTCCGTTCTAAATGAGCGATAACGAGCAACTTCTCTTAAAAGATGCTATCAACTAAAAAATGGTCGACCTCACCTCTCCATCTGACCTTCAAATTGACCCTCTAATACCTCCAGTCCCTTAACAAACTGTTCCACTTGAAGAAGAAGCTGTTAACATAGAACCTGTTGACATAACTCTCAGTTTGAACGACACTTAAGATATTCAAATTGAGAAACAAGAAACTGTTGATTTGTTTGAGTAAAAATAAGAAGTTGATTCCATTTCGTAAAAAACGAGGCCAAAATAAAAGAAAACGTTTCCGCCAGAACTTCCAACTTCTTTTGTGTTTAGAGAACCGGAATTGTTCGTGTTTTCACCAGAATTATTAAATGAACTGGAATTGGCCTAAAACGCAATAGTTTGCGTTTAAAACTAAACGCAACATAACGCGAATATTCTGAGTTTGTTCGTCCAATAAGAGGAGGAAACGGTCGTGGCCGTTGTGAACCCAATTCAAGGAAAATACATTAACCCACTAATCGTATTCGGCATCTTCCACTCCGTTTAAATTTCAAATACCAAATCCACATTGAGATTCAAATCAAAATACAAACAAATTTAATTCGCAATTTACGCAGATTTGAAGATGAAGAACATGAAGCCGAGCACCAAACCAAAGATCTGCGAGGAAATGCAGCTTCTGAAAGCAATCGAAATCTCAATGGCCAGCATCAACCACATGCAGCTGTTCGTGACCCAGGCCACCGTCCAGAAGCACTTCAAGCTCATCGAAAAGATTCACGGCTGGGAACACGTGCACAAGTGGGCCGACCTGGACTTCAACTACAAAGTCTGGTGTCTGGAAGATTTAGCCAGCTTCATATTCTTGGACTAAGAGTGAATTTTAGATTTCTTTATTCATGAAATTCCACCCCAAATGAATATTAAAATCATCATTGTCAGCGAATTTGACGTAAAAGAAGATGAAATACATAATAAAGCATCACATAGTATTCAAAGCGGTGAGGCTTAAATACACATCACAAATAATAATGCACAATCTGCAGGTATTCGATCTGAATAATCGTGGTTCTAAATATACAAAATCGATACCGGATTTAATTTGGACTATAGTTACGAGAATCTGTCAATCAGCTCTGACATTATAGTTATGTGGTAAGATTTACTCATATATATTTCGTTGAATACATAAAACATCGCAAAAAAACTATATAACAGCTTAGATGTGTTTTCAGAAAAGTAATAATCAATTATTCTTGAAAAATATCCATATAAAGATTAAAATAAATTAGATATTCCAAGCAGATTTACGATAATATGTGTTTCGTCATCTCTTTCCAAAATAAAACTCAAAAGAAATTAATCAATATGCATAATGCAAAACGGAGCAACTGTTTATATCACTGATATAAATAACACACTGTATTTGAAGTCAGATGAGGAATTTGAAATGCATGATCATAACCATGTTGTTATGTATAAAGAATTTACTATTACATAATCAGTAGCTGTATTTTTCTATGCTAAACACTTATTTTTGAACTTTATTGAATATAAAAAAGCTGAAATTATTCCATTTCTAAAAACTTATTAATCCAATTTTACTCCAGAACAATAACAACTTGTTCGTAAACAATCAAAGTTAGGGTTCAAAGACATGGAATTATATTAAATGAATTCTAAAGAAGCGGCCGAATTGATAAGAAAATAAAAACTTGAAGAAATATTGTTGAGAATATAAGATAACGGTGTTGAGGAAGAATAATTGAATGACGAAAATGAATTAGAGTAGTTATAATCAAATATTGAGATACCACAACCTATTTTATAGAATGATTAAAAAAGAACGGAAAAAATATAATTAGTTTTTTCTGATAGTGAACCTGAAAAAGAAAATAATTATATTTAAAATGCTGAAAAACCAACAATATAAATTTTAGAATAAATGGAAAGATTTAAAGCACATTATCACTTTAATACATGTAACAATACGATCACAAACGATAATATGACTAATTAGGAAAAATCATAATTTGTAAAAGATTAGAAATTATATAAACAAACATAATCACAAGCTTTAAATGCTATCGAAGAGTAAAAAACTGATATTGAAGAATTCAATAATAAATAATTATAAAAATTGCACCCCAAATCTGCGTTGGTCAAAGAATAGAAACTCTAAAAACTAGCTAAGGCACAAATTGAAAATTCCGTTGAAGAATAAGCTTAATAGAAAATACATATTGTAGAATAAGAATAATAGGAGACAAAGGGTAAAAACATTAAAAATGCTGTGGCATAACTTAAAAATTTATAAGAAAAAATATTGATATTTTCAGATAGTGAAATAGATGAAGTCTAAGAAACACAAATATAATCAAAAACTAAATAATCTGTTGAAACATCAGAATCAGATGTAGTTTTAGAGGAAGAAGATATTTAGAAATAAAGTCACGTGAGCGAATTGATTGACGTAGACGACTCCATCAAAACAGATCACATATAATATATTGTTCCGTTAAAGGACGTTGAGTAATTTGTTGACGATCTATTAACAAACGAAAATACTATGTTTATAGATTCATCCTAGTCCATTATAGATACATAACAGAATATATTCAGTAACTGCAAAGATAATGAACAAGAAAGTATTAAGGCTGTGTATGTCTGCTTAGATACACAAAGCAAATTCTACGCAAATCCCTATATTTTGTTTGGGGTTTATCATTCCATTCCCATTGTTACATAGATAGACAAAAAGTCTCTCCAGTTGAAATACAGAACCAAACACAAACGAATTCAGTTCGGTCTTTACACGGATTTGAAGATGAAAAACATGAAACCGAGCGCCAAACCGAAGATCTGCGAGGAAATGCAGCTTCTGAAAGCAATCGAAATCTCAATGGCCAGCATCAACCACATGCAGCTGTTCGTGACCCAGGCCACCGTCCAGAAGCACTTCAAACTCATCGAAAAGATTCACGGCTGGGAGCACGTGCACAAGTGGGCCGACCTGGACTTCAACTACAAAGTCTGGTGTCTGGAAGATTTAGCCAGCTTCATATTCTTGGATTAATAGTGAATTTTAGATTATTAATGTTAACCACTCCAAACGAAAGTGTAAGGCAAACTTATAGTGTTCCAAAGTCAAGGGCTGAGAGAAGAAGAATTTCCTGAATAAAACCCATATAGATCTGCAATTGGGAAAACTTAACTATTTATCAAAAATAACTCAAAACTACTTCAAATATCATCATTGCAATCAAATTTCAAAATTATTAAAGTAGAGACCGGTTTTCTAAGTGATAGCATGGAGAATATTTCAGTAGATTCAGATACTATAATTATTTGGTAACATATACGTATATTTATTTCATTTAAGTCATTAAACATTCCTAAATACTTAAACACGTATTTGTCTTACTTTTCAGAAGAACATTAGTAAATGATACAATATTAATACCATTATATTCAAGAAGAAATCAAAATTGATGCTCCAAGCAGATTTACTATTATTTGTGTGTCGTCATTAATTCACAAAATACAGCTTAAACCTAATAATTCGATTTGTATGATTTAAAATGGAGTAACTATTCATATAAATGATATTAATGGAACATTGTTCATAAAAGCTGATAACGACTTTGAAATTTATTAAAAGGATGGTACTATAGCAATGTATGCAGAATTTATAATAAATGAATCCTTAGCTGTTATCTTTTCTTAATTTAACTTATATTTATGTGTTGTAGAAAATAATAAAGAAAAAATAATACCCTTTCTTAGATAATATGAAAATCATATGACCTCTGAATAATAAAAGCAATTAAAAATTAAAATTATTTAAGGATTTGACAATTTATTATAATATTAAATGAATAACACAGAAAAATCTGCGTTGGTCAAAGAATAGAAACTCTAAAAACTAGCTAAGGCACAAATTGAAAATTCCGTTGAAGAATAAGCTTAATAGAAAATACATATTGTAGAATAAGAATAATAGGAGACAAAGGGTAAAAACATTAAAAATGCTGTGGCATAACTTAAAAATTTATAAGAAAAAATATTGATATTTTCAGATAGTGAAATAGATGAAGTCTAAGAAACACAAATATAATCAAAAACTAAATAATCTGTTGAAACATCAGAATCAGATGTAGTTTTAGAGGAAGAAGATATTTAGAAATAAAGTCACGTGAGCGAATTGATTGACGTAGACGACTCCATCAAAACAGATCACATATAATATATTGTTCCGTTAAAGGACGTTGAGTAATTTGTTGACGATCTATTAACAAACGAAAATACTATGTTTATAGATTCATCCTAGTCCATTATACTGTGGTCGCCAAGCCAACTTTGATTTCAAAAAATACTAACTATTTCAAAACTATTTTTTGTATTAATTTTAACTATATATTAACTCAATGTTTAGTAGCGTCTCCTTTCTATTTTATTACTTCTTCTAACCTTTTGGGCATAGAGTCAATCAAATGATTGATGATATCTAACGAGATTTACTCCAACGCCCTCTTTACTTCTTCATTTAATAAGTCATATGTGGTACATTCTTCAGGGGAAATGTTTGACTTCAGTGGATTCCAGCAGTGAAAAAGTGGATTTAAGTCTGGACTCATTACTGGAAAGCGATAGAGCTCAATGTTGTTAGCAGTATAAAAGTTTTTCATATACTTACTAAATGTGTCGGGGCGTTATCTTGTTGCAACTTCAAGTTATGCTATTAAGTGATGGAAGTGTAACTTGTCTGAGAACTTAAGAATTGACAATTGAATTCATGGTCGTACCGCACGGCATAAACCATAATGGACCCTTATATCTATAGCTAATCGTACTATAGATCATGCACGAAAACAGTCCATATTTTACACTTCGAGAAAATACTTCGGATTCCACTCGTCTTTAGGTGTTCTGAGCACTCTACTCGCTCGATTTGCATAGCATTTTGAGCGATACTCATCGGTATACTAAAAAGTTCTCCAATATTCAATTGGTTGTTTCAGGTTCATTCGAGCAAAGTTCAAACTTTCCAATTTATGCTTTTCGGTAAGTTTTGGCTTTATCTTAGCAACATAGAAGCTTAAACTGAATTTGGCCAGGAGACGAGATACCGTTGTTAGAGACATGGAAATTCCACGAAGGGCTTAGTATTTTTCAGCTATGATTCGTCGAGTTTCGAATCTATGGCCCTGGCGATATTTAACAACGCGAAAATCTCAGCTTAGTCAAATTTTCTGACACTATTATCGGCATGAGAAGCTTCTAGCTTGCCTGTAACTTCAAAGTGCTAAAAAATGGAATAAACAGTTTGGAGACTACATTGAAGGCAACAAGCAATGTATTTCTTGGTTGCAACAGTTTGTGATTCTGTTTCTCACATTCTCATCATTATGCGACGCTCTTGTATTGTGATCCGTCGGCTTCGTGTGTGCTTCGTCATTTGAAGGATGAAGTGAAAAAGAAATGAACCGCAGAATTAATTGAATATGTTATAATTAGCATAAATACAGTGATTTAATTTTCAAGCGCAATTATTACATAAACATTTGTTAAAATCAAAGTTGGCTCGGACACCACAGTAGATACATAACAGAATATATTCAGTAACTGCAAAGATAATGAACAAGAAAGTATTAAGGCTGTGTATGTCTGCTTAGATACACAAAGCAAATTCTACGCAAATCCCTATATTTTGTTTGGGGTTTATCATTCCATTCCCATTGTTACATAGATAGACAAAAAGTCTCTCCAGTTGAAATACAGAACCAAACACAAACGAATTCAGTTCGGTCTTTACACGGATTTGAAGATGAAAAACATGAAACCGAGCGCCAAACCGAAGATCTGCGAGGAAATGCAGCTTCTGAAAGCAATCGAAATCTCAATGGCCAGCATCAACCACATGCAGCTGTTCGTGACCCAGGCCACCGTCCAGAAGCACTTCAAACTCATCGAAAAGATTCACGGCTGGGAGTACGTGCACAAGTGGGCCGACCTGGACTTCAACTACAAAGTTTGGTGTCTGGAAGATTTAGCAGGCTTCATACTATTGGACTAAGAGTGAATAATATAGTTTATAACATTTAATATATAGATATTTTTTATTCTATTTCAGAAATTACTTGGACAAACATCTCCGCTTTGAATTTTTAATTTAGTACATATTTGTTTAGCCTTTTCCTCTACTTTCCAAAAATGATATCAATAATGTTAGAATTGAGTAAATAATGATATATGTTGTGCATTTCAGTTAATATTTTTACATATTCTTTACGCTCTTTATGTCATAATTCAGTTGTTCGATATCATGAATATTATAAATATTTAAGTTTTATTTTGGCGAAACCAAATTATTAAAATGAAATTCACCTCTTAGTACCGAATAAGATCCAATTAACCCAATTTTGCCCTAGGCTAATTTTAAGGTTCTCAAACTTCCACTCCTTGTTTCTGCCTTCGATTAAATCGATTTCGTTCAGATTCCTTCCGAGTTTGTTCGCGCTCAACGCGAATTACGAGACAACGAGCATGAACGCGTAAAATTAAGAGATGAGCAAAACGGCAATAAAGAGCGTTTTGGATGTACTGAATACTAAATCCGTGCTCAAAATACCTACTAAGTCACACGACATACTAATTAGATTCGAGGCAGTCGCGTAAAAAGTAAATTTGAAGAAATAAGGCCACGAATTCAAACCAACACAATTTCCGATAAATGAACAATGGTGGTCGAAATTCTGCACACAGCTGTTACACACGTGACAGTGGTGCACGTTCTCTAGCTTTGAACACTAACAAATCAAACAAAAATTCTCTATTGCCTGCGGAGAAGGCTACTAATTGACCGTTTAGTGCTAAATCGAGTGATCGTAAATTAACGGATTAAAATCATCGTCCTAGTCGAAAGAATCAGATGCCTCGTGATTCACAGCTTGTTTAAGCGGATGATACTCGTACAAAGGATCGTTTTCAGGCGTAGCAACAATTTCCTCGTCACACGCATCACAATTGTACTCGTTCAAATTCATCTCCTCAATTCTAACAGTAGAACTCTCAACCTCCTCAATCTCAATCGGAGCCTTTACTGTTTCAACAACATATCCCGGATTCATCAGAGAACATGTAACCGCACACATAACTTGCTGCAAAATAGTGTAAAATAATAATACAGTAGAGAATAGATTACACCATATACTGTTATTCGGCAAGGAAAACACAATGAAATTTATAACACCCAAAATACTTAATATAACGTGGGTTATTATTGACCAATACTCGCTAGGTGTTAATTACCGAGTAGCTTTTGAACTCAACGATTCAAGGTTAAAATATTGAATTAATTTCATTGAAGTGAAAACATATATTAAATTATACACTTATATTCTTTTAAATGTTTGCAAAATATGATATAGAATTTCTTTGGTGAAATCAGATACAAATACCATTTCTCCATGTTACACTTATTCTATTGACACAATTTGAGAAAAACGTCACCTTAGTTATTTGGTTTGAGAGGAATGTGTACTTTTTAATTGATATCGTTTTGGTTTTCGAATGACTTGAGAAATATCTATAACTTTTGATTATTGACGCTGTATATACATATTAAGTTTCAGTACAATCTCTATCGTTGTATCTCTTGATAAAATCTTTATTGTTAACTTTTGTTACGACTCAGTCGTTCTTTGTATCAATTATAATAACATGACTCACTCAACAGCAACAATCCAACAATACATCTAAACGCAATAAATAGGTATATACTAGTTATTTTACTATAGCTAAGTAAAAATAATATATATTTTAATAATTCTCGTGGTTAGTGAATTTCCAGTTTATTAAAATGGTTTTCATCAATTTGTATATTTGTATTCTCATGTTTTATTATTTATGATTACTATTATTTATGATAATTTTGAATTATATATTTAATTCATTTATTTTTATTTTTACACTAAAAAGTTCAGTTCTTTAGAATAACAAATATATTTTGTGTCATAATGTTATCATGTCATTCTTATAGTAATCATTACAAAAGTTTGTTTCAAATTTCAAAGATTTGAATATTTGTTTGTAGTGAATAATGGATTGGTTAATTTGCGAAGCTAATAACGAGCATGATATTTTGCACATGATATTTTATTGTATAGGTTGAATTTGATACATTACAAAATTATCATGAAATTATTATTTTTATTACGCGAACAGCTCATGAAATTAACCATTTAGTTTCACTCCTCAAATATGATTAATACACTAACTTTAGTTAATTGTCTTCAGGTGTTCTCAGTCTCAGAATTTTAATTTTGCTATAATTACGTATTTCACTAGCCATTTTAAGAGAAAGCGTAAATTGTTCAGGTAGAACCATTCACTTTTGAACATACAGTTCAACGTGATCTTTGCTCAAGAACCGATAACGTAATGTTCAGATAAATCAATTAAAGCACCTTCTCGGTCAAGATAGACTCTGAGTTCGACCTCAACTCCCAGCCCTTCAGTTTGTTCTTCTACGTATTTTAGAACGTAACGATAATTGACACTGAAATAAACATGAAACTCTCGAATTCGAGCAACAATGATTTCGCCTTCCTGGTAGCCACGATCCCAGAATTTTCGATTGAGATCAGAGGCTCCACCTTCCAGTTCGAGTCTAAGAGCCCGATTTCGAGTTTCTACGGGATCGTGAACAATTTGACTGAAAATCTGGTGATCAACAGAAGTATGTTCACCTTCATTTGCAGTACAACTATTTCCAAATTTTATGGTATTTCGAGTTAGGTGAACAACATTATGGTTTTGAACTCCAGCTTCTCCATCACCACCTCGACTGCAACCAGCTGCGGCTTCGTCTCCTTGGTACTTGGGACTTCCACTTTCAAGAACCTGACAGTATCCGGTTCTCTTTCTGGAGCGAATACTTACGGCTTCATCTACAAAAACAGAGGCGCGTGTACGATTTAAAACATCACCTATTCTCTGGTCACTTCCGGTTCCATCTTGAACTGTGGTTTCGTCCAGCTAACTACTGGTTCTGGAATCGTTTCGACCTTGAATCTCACTTTCGTCGGATTCTCTAATTATTAATTAATTAGTGAGCCGGCTTCATACTCTGGAACCTGTCTGTGCATAACTGGCTCTGTTCTTTAAAGCGGGCTCTGCTACTGCGCGGCTGGATCTCTTCCGAACTCGAACTTCAACAACTGCTCCTGTCAGACAAGCAACGCCTTTATAAAGGACAAAGCCTGTGTTTGCGGAGTCAACGCCACCAACACGAGTACTTCTTGCGTGTGTCCAACCGGCTCCACTTTGGTTAATGGAGTCTGTAAGTGTTCAACCACGAACGCCTTTCCAGTTAACGGAGTATGTGTTTGCGGGACAAATTCAACTAATTCCTCTAACACATGTACCTGCCCCACCGGGTCTGAGTTACTTAGTGGAATCTGTTAGTGTAAAACTGTAAACGCATTCCCCGATTCCCTCAATAAAACGTGCATCTGTGCAACCGATGCTACAAATAATACTGCTATTAATACCTGTGAATGCCCGTAGTATTCTATTGTTTAAACAGGAGCGTGCAAATGCTAACCAGCCAACTTCCGAATTATCTGGAACAAATTGTGTTTGTACTTGGGATTAAAGTGGAGGTTATGTATCCTAAGGTAATTATTGGTGTAAGAATGCTTATGAAGGAAGATGTTGCACAAAATGCGCGAAAGCAGGAAGTTAATATTGGTGTCTTGATGCCTATTGGGGAGGTTGCACCAACGAAGGTAATAAAGTAGCTCCGTGACAATATTTTTGTTCATTTATTGGCACTTTGAACATTTTAAAAAGAACAGTATTAGTTGTAATATTTCTAAATTAAATAGTATTCTATGGATGTAGACAACGATAGTTCTTATCTTCATTAAATTCTGAGCCTTTATATAGCCTTAAAGTAGTATTTATATGCGAAATTACAATTTTTGTACAGTGTATTCAGTGTGTAAGCATTTGCGCTAACTTTAACAAATAAGATTAATAATTTAAAATTACTGTGTTATATCTTATATTGTATTTATTTTGATTTACCACCTCCTCATCTAATGTCTAGAGCAGTTAGAAGTAGATAGCTTACGAAAACCGTAGATAAAAATAATTTGGCGCTTCCAGTTCCGAATAGCGACGATATTGCAATTACCGATTTGGAAATAGTTAAGCAGCCTTAATTCGAGCCAGCAGCTGAATTGAACTTGATTCCTTCAAAACAAATTTAAACAAAGCCCAGTCAGCCTCAACCTGATCTAAAACCGCAATTCAAACCCGAAATCGACTCGCGCCAGCTGAAGCAGCAGGAAATCATAAACAAGAGGCTTGAGAACAACAAGCGCGCGCTCAAGGAGGAGCAGGCAATTAACCAGCTCATGAACAAACCGAGCAAGTCATCCAACAAAATCGAGGTCATTGATCAATTGCACCAGCCCCAGCCGGATTTGCTCAAGCAAATCAACTCAGTAGACCTTAAACAGTTCGTCAGCGATGAAATCCCCCTCAAAGCCGAACTAACCATTAAATACGAACCAGAAGAGAACCCAATCACCCAAATTCAGAACGAGGTCACCAAATTCAGGCAACTCCTCCCAGAACAAAAACAAGAAGAACAAAAAACAAAAATTACTCAAAAAGAACCGAAAACGCTCCTTGAAAAGATCCAAAATGAAAAGGACTCAGTCGAAAGCATCAACTTAGCACTTTCCAAGGTCCAAATGCACACGAAAAAAGCAGAAGTGGCCCCAAAAATATCAGCCAAGGACCAAGTACTGAGCTTGCTCGAAATACAACCTGAGCACGATAAGGACTACACCGGACCACGCCCGCAATACCTCAGAGTACAACTAGCTCAGATTCCAGAAAGAAGAGCAACACCAGTTGAAGTGGTAGAAGAAGAACCTGTACCAGCACCGAAATAAGTACGCCTCACACCAAAAGAAAAACTCATGCTGGCTATTGGCGAAGAACTACCAGTAAAAGCCAAAATTTTTAATGAACCTGTTGAGCAAGTAAATTATGGTACAAAATACTCCACTCAAGCCAAATAAAGCCTGTCGGACAGATAATCCCAAGTTCTACAGCAAAGCTAATTCGATCACCCAGACAGAAAGAACCAATACAAAACGGAGATTAATTTGCGCGCGCAATCACTCATTAATTTCGTGGAACTCGAAGACGTGAAACTCGTCACCGAGCCGAAACCAGAGTAAGTAGCCCTGCAACTGTAAGACCTGAAGGAAAACTTAGCTTTCCAACATGTGCAGCAAGTTAAGCTGAACCAAAAGACCAAAGAAACGATTCAGAAACTCAGACTCTGGTCAAACGACCAACCAGAAAACACCCCTGAAATGAACGAGCTGCTAGCTCAGAAAGAAATGATGCAGAAGCCAGTCTTCAAAATCGAGATAAAGCAGGAAAACAAGCTCAACCAAGTGCTTAACAAGCTGAACGGAATCTTGAACAAGGAAATCGGCGAGAGCAAGCAGATGGACAAGGAAGTTAGAAACGCGGTTCAATCTGCGGAGAAGAACTACAACCAGCAAAAGTACGACGCAGAAATGAAAATCTTGCAAGAAGAAGCCACTGAAAAGCTCATTGAACAGGAAAACGTCAAGAACCAAATCATAGGCAGAATGAACCTGCAGGACAAAAGCAGAAGAGACGGCCTTTCTAAGTTGGTTGAGGAGCAGGAAGCTAACGTATTAAAAGAGCTTTACATGCGCGATAACCTGCAGCACGGCCACAAAATAGACGTCTTAGATAAACTCGACCTCCTGGACAAGATAGACATCGACGAGGAGATAATCCGCGTGGAAAAGTTCAAGCAAACCCTAAAGGAGAAACAAGAGCTCAGATAGTCCCGCTCCAAATCCGGCTCTCAACTTCAATCTCAATTACAATCATAGTTGTAATAAGAATCCCAGCCTGTGAGACAGCCCTCTTTCGAGCTCCTACAACAGTTCGCTCAGTTTTAGGAAATCGAAGTTCAGTTCAATTAAGAACAGATCATGCAGCTCTGCCAGATAAACTTCACCATGCAGGAGGGACAGCTTTTGATGAACATCTGGGAGCAGAACAAGACCTACGTTATTGACACGGTCATGATGAACTAGCTGGAAAACAAGAAGCACGACGCAGTGTTTGAGATAAAGAGGGCGCAACTTGGACCGCAATTGAATAAGATAGACAGGGTGCTCAACTTCTCGTGCGGAAAACAGGAGTGGACGCTCATCATGGGGCAGAGAGAGTACGACAGGTGGGTAAAGGCGCTCGAAGAAATGAACGTGATATGAGTTTATTCTGTATCAAAGATAATATATTGTATACGTTACTTGTATCTTTTCAAAACAAACTCTAAAATTAAATATATTAGTATTTCAGCAAACAATACGTTAAACTGACTATAATACTAGAGAATATTATTATCATAGGTTATATAAATTATAACTTGTGTAATGATATTAAGCATTATTTAATTTTTAATATGTTTGGTCTTTATTTGTGATGAACGTGGTACTACTGATAATAGTGTCTTGTATAAATATGACCCAAATTTAAGTGCTTGAATAATCTGAATAATTATTGAATTCATTATTTTATAAGATAGTGACATAATTATAAGTATAAGTTATCAGGATACGCACCAATCTCATGTATTTTAAGGCGAATAACAAGTTCAATCAATAAGTCATTTATCAGTATTAAAATTATGTTTACAATATGTTCTATACTATTTAAATAGCTATCTACGAAAAATAGTACTGTTTGTGATAACTAAATCGTAATAGACAGTAATTAATATGTGTACTGTTTAAAATCAAAATACTTAAACAATATATAACTGTAAAACAAAATGTATTTTTGTCAATATTCAAATAATATATTTTTATACAACGAGGCTATGATATAGTCCAACGTATAGTTGGACATCGCTGATATAAATAATTTTGCTATATTTGGCATGAACAATAATAACTAAACAATACTTAACTCAGTGTTGAATGTAACTATTTAATTTACTGTTTTATAAGGTTCTCTTATATGCTTATAATGCGACATAAATCTCTATAATACGTCGATGATATTTGATGCGTCTGGATATTGTCTTTCTACAATTATGTAAAAATCGCTAAATATCATAAATATAAGTTTGTCACTTATAGAGTTCAGGTTTAACTGTTAATAAGCTAGTGGGTTAGTATATACAGTTTCAAATAATACTTAAATTAGTGTTTAAGATGTCTCAGTTTCTGGATATAGCTATAATGAAAATAATGATAATGGATACTTAGTCTCTTAACTTTCCAGCCATACGCAAATTATCATTCAACATGTAACTGTGTGTACAAATTTACCTAATTTAATTGGAGAGTAATATATATTACTGCTCTAGTTAACATAGCAACCTGAAGTTAGTTGTATCAATATATGTTCTAAGTTATAATTGCCAGCTTATGGGCTATGTGTTCTTTAGCTGACCAACGGGCAACTAAATGATGTTAACTAGACTCTATAATGCTTCAATCCATTTATATTTAATGGAAAATAGTGTGTTTGTTCTCACGGGTATTTATTTAATTAATCATAGTGTATAGATGTAGTATCTTAACTTACCAATACAGAAATATATCTTATTGGTAATATAACATACATAAATGAACGATATTCTACAATATTGACAAATATAAATAGTTCCATTTAATATTATGTTGAATAAACTTAATAATAGATTATTTATGTAAATTCATAAATATATGATATATAGCAATCTATGACCACAAATTAGTAATATATTACTTAATAAATAACTCACTTACAATAAAATTTGCTGCAAATAAACAATGACGCGATGATAAATAATTCTATCTAGAATGCTGATATTATTTCATTGTATGCTGCATAAGATATCATTAAAGCAGAAATAGCGGTTATTAAAAATACACTTTCAAATTTGAATACTTCTGGCAGCTCTAACATCACTCTAGATAGAGAATACACATGTTCGATACAAGGTTTGGTCTATTCTAATGGAAGGTGCACTTGTCCTGCTGTAGGATAAATATTTTATAACAGCGGTTGCAAATGTACCGCCTTTTTATATAATCCGAGATATACTCCAGGTTTTTGTATAAAATTATAGTAATGCTGCTAAAATATGGATAATAGCTATTATTATTGTACTGATAATAAATAATATAACAACGACTAATGTGGATTTTTGACATGATAATAATTATTTAATATTTAATATATACATAGGAAATAATGTTTATCCTTGGGTTAATATCATAATATATTATAAACATATATAGTTGTATATAATAAATATTAAAAACGTCTTATGGTTTGTTAAAAATATCACTGAATATATGTGTATATATATAGTTCATGTATTGATATAATATAAAGAATTATAATATTCATCATCATGAATAACTGAATGCTATATTATAAAACTAAGGGACTAGTCGCATTTTAACAATATATCAACTCATTCAGATTCATTCTATTTTTTAATAACGGAATCACTAAAATTGAACGTTAAATCAATTCATGTGTAATACTGTCAAAATATATGTATATTTTAATATTTTGCAAACATAAAGAACTAAATTACTCAAATAACGCCTTATAATTGCAAATAAACTACTTTATCTAACTTTAAAATATCGTAGACATTAATCTACTTTAACACAGATGAATTATAATTGTGAAAAAATACCTTGAAAAAACACAACAAATATTATAATATATAAATTGAGAATATAATTTAAGAGGTAATGACCTAAGGTAAATAAAGCTCCGCATTTAATGTTACAGAAGAGATAATAGTATTTAAATATTAAATGATATAGTGTTGGTTGTTATATTGAATAGATGTCTTGAGATGTACCAAAACTGTGAATTGTTATATGTAAAACTATGTAATGATAACGTGAATTATATTCTTTAATCCATAAGAAATTAGTGTTTAAACATATATATTCTCCTTAATACAAGTATATTCTACATAAAAGTAATTACAGTATATATTAGTATTATTAGGATATAATGAAGATGGAATGATTGAATTGAGCCTTAGTACTGATGATAAGGTTACAGTTAAGTTATTTTATTAGTATTAATAGGTATGTTGAATCAAGAAAATATGGGTGGTAAATTATTATCTTAATAATTTATCCTATATTTTTCTGCTACCCATTATACTTTGTATACTAATATTATTTTTCTTTGTAATGTTAGATAAATTGATGGTTATAATAAATAAATATAAGATTGTATCACCCAAACCCAATATAATTAAACTATCATATTTTGAACATATTCATTTCATCATGTATTTATTATGTTTTATTAAAAGTCTCCACACATTATCATATTCGTTTTAGTGTGTTTTAATGTTGTGCAGTGATACTTTACATTGTTTTATGCTTCATTTTAAAATCTAAATAAAACACAAAAGTATAAACGGTAAAATCTCGCCAAAAGACAATTGGATACACTCGCGTATATACTCTGGAAAAGTAGAAAGTCAATACATGATTACCGTACTTCTGTTCATACCACGTAAAGACCTAACCTAATCTCATATAAGCGTAACGTGCATATTTTTACCTGATGATTGGTATTGGGGTAGAAAATAAGTGCACGAATATACCAATTGCTTGCTATTGTTATGATAGCGCTTTAACCTGAAGAATTAACATGATTACATTATTTAATAACAAATTTTATGGACCCAAGTTGATCACGTATTGACTCTTGAGACAGGATATTTAGCATACGAACTTTAGAAATTGAAAACGTATACGCGATTTTGCCTGGCTCTATACGCGAGTGTATTCAAGAGTCTTTTGGCGAGATTTTACCGTACAGTAGCTGATGAATTTTCATCGATTAAAGTTTAATGTTATATGTGCGAATAACGAGCTGCATTCTGTATACTGAAATTACCATTTCAACACATGTAAGTTAGCGCGATAACTCATAAAGTGTGTCCCATTACACTTAACTTTAAAAATACCATAATTTGGTGGTAATATTTCTATATTGGTAATAATCAACTTTTTGATCAATTTACTTTAAATCCATCCATTGTCTCCGATCTGATCGTGTTATTGCCATTTCAATCGTTAATTTCGATTAAATCAACGATTAACAAACGATTTATATTGATTTTGAAGCTATATGTACAATTAAGCTGCCCCTTTTTGAAAAAACCGCGTACACACGCGGCACCAAAACCAAATTATAACGCCCACTATATGGTAAAATCATCGTTTTGATCGTCAATTATCGGATATTTTAATTTTCAATCGATTTTTAGTTGGCTTTAATTTACTTACCCAATATTCTATAAAATAGTTTTACTCCACTCAAGCCAAATAAAGCCTGTCGGACAGATAATCCCAAGTTCTACAGCAAAGCTAATTCGATCACCCAGACAGAAAGAACCAATACAAAACGGAGATAAATTTGCGCGCACAATCTCTCATTAATTTCGTGGAACTCGAAGACGTGAAACTCGTCACCGAGCCGAAACCAGAGTAAGTAGCCCTGCAACTGTAAGACCTGAAGGAAAACTTAGCTTTCCAACATGTGCAGCAAGTTAAGCTGAACCAAAAGACCAAAGAAACGATTCAGAAACTCAGACTCTGGTCAAACGACCAACCAGAAAACACCCCTGAAATGAACGAGCTGCTAGCTCAGAAAGAAATGATGCAGAAGCCAGTCTTCAAAATCGAGATAAAGCAGGAAAACAAGCTCAACCAAGTGCTTAACAAGCTGAACGGAATCTTGAACAAGGAAATCGGCGAGAGCAAGCAGATGGACAAGGAAGTTAGAAACGCGGTTCAATCTGCGGAGAAGAACTACAACCAGCAAAAGTACGACGCAGAAATGAAAATCTTGCAAGAAGAAGCCACTGAAAAGCTCATTGAACAGGAAAACGTCAAGAACCAAATCATAGGCAGAATGAACCTGCAGGACAAAAGCAGAAGAGACGGCCTTTCTAAGTTGGTTGAGGAGCAGGAAGCTAACGTATTAAAAGAGCTTTACATTCGCGATAACCTGCAGCACGGTCATAAAATAGACGTCTTAGATAAACTCGACCTCCTGGACAAGATAGACATCGACGAGGAGATAATCCGCGTGGAAAAGTTCAAGCAAACCCTAAAGGAGAAACAAGAGCTCAGACAGTCCCGCTCCAAATCCGGCTCTCAACTTCAATCTCAATTACAATCATAGTTGTAATAAGAATCCCAGCCTGTGAGACAGCCCTCTTTCGAGCTCCTACAACAGTTCGCTCAGTTTTAGGAAATCGAAGTTCAGTTCAATTAAGAACAGATCATGCAGCTCTGCCAGATAAACTTCACCATGCAGGAGGGACAGCTTTTGATGAACATCTGGGAGCAGAACAAGACCTACGTTATTGACACGGTCATGATGAACTAGCTGGAAAACAAGAAGCACGACGCAGTGTTTGAGATAAAGAGGGCGCAACTTGGACCGCAATTGAATAAGATAGACAGGGTGCTCAACTTCTCGTGCGGAAAACAGGAGTGGACGCTCATCATGGGGCAGAGAGAGTACGACAGGTGGGTAAAGGCGCTCGAAGAAATGAACGTGATATGAGTTTATTCTGTATCAAAGATAATATATTGTATACGTTACTTGTATCTTTTCAAAACAAACTCTAAAATTAAATATATTAGTATCTCAGCAAACAATACGTTAAACTGACTATAGAGGCAAAAATCGATGGCGTACACCCCTCTATTATGATGCAACTATTAGTTAAATTGATTTTGATAAGTAGAAATATACAAACATGTTAAAGCGAACATATTTATTTTTTCGTAACTTTACCACTCTACTCCTTTCTAAATCACTATTTAATACTACATATTTTTATCATTTATACAAACTGCAGCTGAAGGCGTGGACTCAAGTTGAAATATAATATATCAGATAGTGTTAATAACAGAAATATTCAATTCAAAATTTATCAAATATTTTTCTTTACTTGCTGTAAAAAGTAGTTATTGGAGCTCCACTCAAATATAATATTTAAAACACTAAGGTGGGATTTATATAAATACTAAATACTAATACTATTATTTTATAAGCGTCTTAGCTGTAATTAGGGGTGGTTTTTTCACGCAAACGCGTACTAAAAATAATTTCGCGTGCGAAACCTCGCGTGTAATTGTACGCATGCGTGCATCGTACGCGCGTGCAAAAAATGAGAATGCGTGCAAATAATTTAAGTAATATATTTATTTTCAATATAAACCGATCATAATTTGATGTCAATGCTATATTTTGAGGGAATATAACTAATATAATAACTTAAAGCCAAGTAACAGTATATAAAAATGATTATTTGTTTGACTTATGTTGGAGTGAAAACATATATTAATTACAAATTTAATATATTGCAATTATAAACATGTGAGTATTTCATAAATACTCACTTATTTACTTCTGTTACAAGAATATCTACTTTTACTTTTATTATATCCAAAATATTATCTAAAATAATTAAATTTACTCTACATTCGACTTTCCCCCATCTTAAGAGCATTAAATCACTAACCTATAAATATTAGATAATATTTTCAATAATATGTATTCATATTATATCAGGTAGGTTCTTTATCATAGAAATTATCATAAAAATAATTTTGAAAATAGTCTCAGTAATGTCATAAATAATATTAATATTAAATAATAATTGAATTCTCCTCATATCTTAATATATCTGCGTGCAAATATAATATTCGCGTACAACATGTACGCGATTTGCACGCGCGTACAAATTTTGAAAACTCGTGTAAATTGCGTGCAAAAACCACCCCTTATTACAATATTTGAAATTATGTTTTTTGAAAACTAATTCAAATCTTTGAACTCGTGCTGAGTAATATCTGGATCTAATATATTTATTACATTAGAGGGGTCAAGAATAAACTCTTCCACGAAACAAACTAGTTCAAACAGCAGTGAACATTAACTTACTACTGAACTCAGAGAATCATGTCTCTGAAGTCAACGTAAAATCATCAACTGGTGACAATGTGAATTAAAACAGGTGTGATTTGAATGAATTTAGTAAGAAATGTTATCTTACTGCTCATTAGTGATGTTTGACCTCAAAATTCTATTTCTAGTTAAATTTCATTTTATTAACTATTGAATATGCCTATTTTCCAATTGGTGATACTTGAGCATTGCCAAAGATGTCCTGTTTAAATTCTGGAACCTAAATCATTGATAAAATGAAACAACACACAGTTTTGTTTTATAGAATGTGGTTCAACTAATTACTTCTTCACAATTCAATGAATTAGCAACCGGGCTATGAAATCCGAACGAACTTGACGATGAGTAGTGCAGCAACAGTGAAATATACTGAAAATTAGGAGATTTAACTGAAAATGGGTGCTTCAGCTAAATAGCACTATTTCAACCCAGAAACAAACATATTTGTGTTTAATTTCATTAAATTGATTACGAATGTGAGCTCAAGCGAGAGTTCAAGCAATTTATCTACTTTGGTGAGACCATTTTGCTCTCAATCAATAGTATTTCCCAAATCTTTGGTTAAATAGAGATATGGCCGGTGGCAAAGCTTTGGTTGCTGTTTGAAGTAGAATACTATCAAGCTACGAGTAAGGACCAAGATTGATTGAAATCTGCAGGTCTTGTTCTAACAAGTCGACACTCTTCCTTAACGAAAGAAAGACTGTTTAACGAAGCTCCATGTGTTTGAGTGGAGCAATGATGCTTCCTGACAAGAATCACATTGAGATTTTCAAGTCATTAGACTTGGTATAGCTCATATGTGATACACGACGGTCCCAACCATTTACAAATGCATTGTAGAGATCATTTAGTCAAGAATAAGTTTGTTTCATTCGGCACAACTTGTTCCATGACCACAGTGTTTTTAATTTTTCGTGTGGGTCTCTTCATCTCCGTCAAATCTGGTTAAATGGGATTTGTGTGCTATTTAAGCTTTGATATTGGGTTCAAATGCTTCCAAGATAGTGATTTGTGGATGAGCAGGACATTTAGTACTTTTGATTCCATAGCCAATCTCATATCATAAATGAATATTTATCAGATTTACTTCATTAATCAGCGTCAGAGTTCTGAATGAACTGCGCCCATATTTCAATCTTCATGTTTACAACCCGAATCTGCTCGTTAATTTATAAGTTAACGTATTCTCTCTGGCGAGTCATTGACTCTCGGATCTTTGAGACTCTGTTTTCAACTTAGATTTTTCTTATTTACTTTTAGGAACTGTGAACAGAGAGTATTTTGCTGTAGAACTAGAGCTCGTCTGTTGTCGGGACTTACTGATCTGAGAAGTCATATTTTGAAAAATTCTTGTGGTGCTTTAGTGTTTCTGCATTAGTAATTTTGTTTTTTCTAAAATCCAAGTCTTTTAATTAAGGTAACTTCGACAACGGAGATACATCTATTACGCATGAATTAGATGCAGAAATACATTGTAGTTAATATAAGTTCTACAACGGATACAGATCAACAACTTTAGTATTATTCATATCTAATGTTTTTAGATTTATCATATATTGTAGGGACCATATGTCAGCAACACGTGTTTCATCGATTCTTAATTTTGTCAGTTAAGTGCAGAATTTAAGAGGTCCAATATTTGAAAGGTAATAATTATAACCTAAGTTTAAACTTTACAAATCTACAAGGTTAGAGAGGTATGATATTTCCAAAATATTATTAAGGCTTAGCTATAAAACTTTCAACCCGAATAGTTGATGAGGGATAGAACGTAGATTTGTAGTTTTTGTTCCGTACAAATTTAAAATCTCTAGTTTAGGAGAATGTTATAAACCGGATTTATCTTGAAGTTTGTTACCGCTGAGTGATAAATATACTAAATTCGGCAAAGATAGAGTATATGAAGTTAATTTATTATATTATAAATGTAAGTGAGTTAAATCAGGCAGAGATTAAAGTGCTGAAATATCCTCGATACAGTTTCTTTCTAAATAGAGTTTCTTCAGGTTTTTGAGTTTGGAAATGCTGGAAATATCAGATATATTATTACCTGAGAGGTATAGTTCGGTTAGGTTAGTGAAGAATGATACGAGATAGATATGTTTTATCTCTCTATAATTAAATGTAAATTCTTCAGTTTCCTATACGAATTCTTAACTAAAGGAAAGCAAATTTCTATTTGAAGCATCTTCCCAGACTTCTGGTGGCACATTCATTTCCAAAAGATTTTCCATTTGCTCTTAATAATGTATTTCTAGTTTTCTGGAAGAGCGAAAGTGACTCAGCAGGTCTTCTTAACTTTTGATTTCATGATTTGGTTGCATGATAACGGATTAGGAGTGGAAATGTTATCATTATGTATACATATTTTAATTATATTATTGTGATATGGTTTTGGAATTCATTTACTTGAGCTCCAAGGCTTCTTATCTGGAAATTCACTAACCACGGCTGAAGGCCAATTAATTGTGCTGCAAGAAACGACAGTCGGCCTGCAAGTGCTCAAGAGGATCGAATTCGGACAAATAATCACCTCCATGACCGAAAGAGGTGGAAAAATATTGTACGCGAGCACCAGCGGATAAATCGGCGAGTTCTTGTTCTGCCCAGTTCTGAGCAAACTGAAAGAACAGATGAAGAGCGCCGGACAAAACGGGTTCACAGAGTGGATCGAAGCGGAAGAGCTGGTTAAAGCAGGAGCGAACGACCTCGTAGAAGGAGACGACGTTAAAATATGGGCACGTAAATGGGGAAAGAAGTGAAACAGTAAGTTTTAAAAGTATTTCATAATAGAGTTATAACTAGAAAATCAGACACTCGAAACTATGTCATATTACTAGATAATGGGATAAACACGGGATGAAAAGAAAAAGTAGCCATGTCTTTAAAACGCGTCTTTTTCCTGATCGAGGAGTTTCTTTCATCATGTTTAAATTATATCGTATTTACTCCTTATCTGATGATCTGCGAGTAAAATCAAAACTGATCATTTCCCGTTGGATATTTGGTGGCTCATTGAAGAAGTGGAGATACATTAGAATAGAATGAGGTGTTTTTATTACTGATATCATTTATATTTTCAAATTATGGACGAAATTTAATATTTTCTGTGGCGATCACAAATAACATAATTATCATTTACAGTGGTGGGCCCTCGAAATGCTTTTTTGAATTAGGAAGAAGAATGAAGTTTATTATTTGAATCTTACTTATATCACTGCCCGGCTCAATAATGAGTGTGTTCTCCCTCCTCATCAATACACTCATTAACTCTATTTACTATTGATTTGTAAAGTGCTTCAATCACATCAAGGCCTGGTTGAGCCTTGGATAGCTGTGCTACAATAATTAACGTATATAACTCTGTATATACTTCAATAATAAGTTTCAACTTTACCTAACGTTGTATAATTTAACAATCAAGAAAATTGATTTCTCATTATGAAATGGAAGTGGAAGATCATAAGTAAAATAACTGTTGTTTTAGAGTAGCATCAATATATTATTTAATGCTGGGCCTGACTAACCCACTTGATTCCATTCTTCAAGAAACAAAAATGCATTCATTATTTGAATATTGAGAATGAAAGCGACTGTAACTACCTGAATTATAATTCTAATTAAGCGAAGTACCAATACTTCATCTTGAGCTCCCGGTTGAGATTGAAAGAAAAAGTCCTCCATTGTTTTTCGTGATTAAGAAATACCTAAAATCGTTCAGATTGACCCAGTTGAAGATGAACACCGAGGTCCTCTGCAGGTCCAGTGCTTGCGCTACTAGTTATAAATTACATATTGCGTCCGTATACCAATCATTGGATCCTCTTATTCTTTTCTCCAATCAGGCTTAACTACCATATATTTTCGAGATAAAATCTTTCATAAATTAGTTTTGTTGACTAAAACGTAGAAATTACACAGGGACATCTTAAACAAGTGATATAACTAGTTCAGATTGGTACAATATTTTATGAATTCATCCGTTGGACCCAGAAATGAAGAGAATACAAACGCTTCAGAACTGCCTAAGTTTGTTAAGTGAATTAGTTGACCTTCCCTAAACATCTTCTACCGCGTTTATTTTTGTCATTGCCGTCCTTTTATTGCATGTGGTAATTTCTATTTTTCCTTTTTGGAATATTAAATACCGACTTTGAATAGTCGATTATGGTCTAATACGATCGAAATCATATTTTTGGCCCTCTTGTGTTAATGAGTAGTTCATGAATAATCTCCAACTTGAGATTATTTATTGGAATTTGTCATCCGCATTAGAAGTGGCAAAATATTTTAATATATAATTACTCACATAGTAAACAAGAAAAAGCAATTCCACCTCCCATAACTGTACATTGTAGTGTAATTTGTTATAAATTGACGAAATAATGTTTAATCGTATAAATTATATATTGAATAAATGCCGCAATAACTAAATTACATAGGTTATTCCCCCCAACCTACATATTGATATTTAAAAATATATTAAATTGAAAGTGGAAACACTGGCGTGCGAGAGCCCATGTTTTGCTTTCGAAAGTCTCAATGAAGTCTGTTTGTGCCGTCTCGAGGAAGTGAAATGAATATATTAAAATATATAGAGGGTAAATCCAAGGCCGCCACCTTATATCTGAAGGTGAAAATATAGTTAAACTTACTTTGAAAGAGGGAATCTTCCCAACAGATAAGAGGAATATATTCTATAATATTTTTTATATTACCACTCTACTCCAGTCCAAAATATTAAAATGCACTAATTTTAGTATCTTTTATACCGGCGGTGTAGTTGAAGAAATCGACTCTCATTAACATTCAGTGTATGATAAGGTACCAACAACGTAAACATAAAGTTACAGCGGAATTATATATTTTCACATTATTCAAATACAAGTTATGGTTTTGGAATTCATATTTAGAGGCAAAAATTGATGGCGTACACCCAGCACCGAAAGTGAAATTATAGATGGACTAGCATTGATAGGTGGTAATACACTAATAGATTAAAAGATTATTTCCCATAAAATATAATTACTTCCACTCCTCTCCAATTCAAGACATGATAATTTTTTGAAATTTTGAGATATGGAGTGAAATACATATATATTCTAATACATCACTAAAAATGTGCGACGAATAAAATTCATTTTCTTTTGAATATTATTTTTAAATATTGGAATAAGTAGCGGTGTTATTTGGGTGTTCTGCTCAATTGAGCTAGGTAAGCTGTATTCTCCAAGTTATTTCTCATAATGGGGTCATATTTATAACTTATCAGGTGCGGGATATTCCCTTACTATTCTTGTTGCTGGATAGCAGTAAATTACACGAATACTTACTTACTCATTTTCAATTATTGAAGTCAATTAACTATCTATTTAAGTTGATCAAAGTATTAAAAATTGTTGTCTAATATATGATATAAAATATCAGCTTTAATCGACTTTTATATTTTCAAGTACAGTTCTCCAAGCCTAAAATTTTGAATAATTTATTTTTATTATATTTCATTGGAGGCGGACTAGGTTTAAATCAATATTGTAAAAATGAAGAGTTGTACTAACACTATCTATCTACAGTTCCTCATATCAAATAAGTTCTCAGTTTCCAACTTAGTTACTTTAAACATCCATTGAATTCGAATATTAAAATACTAATTCGCGTGGCGATTACATTGTTGTTGTATGTCTACTTAGCTGAACTAATTTTAAAAGTAATATGGGCGTTTGATTTCAATGGTAGTTGTTTATTTAAGAAATCAACCATTATGTTGATTTCGATTATTATTCAAAGAATAGTAATAGGCTCATTTTCTTAAATTAAGCAACACTAGGACTAACTAATGTTGTTGGGTAACCTCGTCCAGATTGTAAACTTTGAATACAAGTTCACAAGAATTTTAAGTCTCAAAAGTGACGTAAACTTTGAACCAATAACTTCCAACAAACTTTATTAATACTATAGTTTAACTACGATCTGCTATGTATTTGATGTTTGTGGCAGCTCATAGATGTCTCTCATTACTTTGTATTAGTTAAAATTTGAAGAAAATTTGAGGAATTTTATTATAACTGCAACAGCTCAGCATTATATTTTTGTTATCACTGTAACGTAAGGTCACTAATATATAGCGTCAAGATTACGCAAATATATTTCTTCTTAGTTAGTTAGTATTTACAAATATCTAAAAATAGAATAATAATCATAAGTAATCAATTAGATCTTATCTTACAACTGAAATTAATCTATTATACTTATTAGAATACCAGAATATACAATTATTTCACACTTAATTAAATTATTGCGTTACTATCAGCAATTTGTTGAATATCACAAAACGCTCATTTGCTGGATTTTCTTATGATTTAATGTAGCGTTAATTAATTTACTAAATGACACAAATAACAAGTTAATTTCCACCTAATATCGACTCTGTTCATTTTAGTTCTTGCTGATATTTTTTCTTTTTGTTGGTTTAATTACACGAGCATTAACTATAGCTAGCTGATCTTGACATCTTTGTTGAGTATAGGTATTACCATTTATATATTTGATTGTGTTACCGTTTCAGCGTTGATTTCCATTTTACAGAAAATTTTAGGATGAACTTGATTTCACAATAAAACTATGACTTATGTTCTTTGTAGTGTTCGTAACCAACCTAGTAGCTCCACATACTTTGATCGATTCCAAGTCCTGTGTGAATTAGAGTTAACGATTATCATTTTAGTTCATCATAATTCCTCAAATTTCAAACATATCTTGTACAGTCTAAATTCTCCCAAGTTACTTCAACATTAAATCAAAAGCTATCTCTGTATTAGCGTGTTTGGTAAGTGGTTATTAATATAATTTTGGAATTTTGGTAAATGAAAGCTGATCAAAATCTACGTTATTCATAATATATTAAAATTATTAAATGGCATATACCGTATAATCAATATATAAACTCTATAAAGAGCGAAAAGTTTCGTCTCAACTAATCATTAAGACTTTTGTGGCGGTGATTTCATTGTGTTTGAAGTGGGAAACAGATCTCAAGAAAATAAAAAATAATGATCGCACATATTTAAAAAGCATTAATAATAATAACTCAAAACTATCAGATTCTTCAAAATATGAGAAAAAATCATGTAATTCAAGTTAGTAAAACAGCTAATATTTTGGTAGTATTTTAAAAGGCAATAATTGAAGACTTGGCGTCTCATAAATTTCCAGTGTATGATTATATACCAACTAGATAAAGACAAAGTTGCAGCCTAAAAATATATTTTCATATTCTTCTACTTCCGAAAGTTAATTATTGTTGACTGTACACAACTGAAATAATTAGTTTCAATTTTATAAGCTTAGGAGTTCATGTTACTAATAATATATTGTTTAGAGATTCCACCATTTCTTGTTATGGTAGTTAAAATTCTAAAATGTAATTAACCTTGATTATTGCAGTTAAACCTTCTAGCCCGGAAAGCCAATAACTATTTAAATATGTTGACTTATGTACTCCTAATTATCCATTACATTCATTCAGGTTCGCTCCGATACAATTCCCAAACTATTGTATTTTTCCAAAAGTTGATTTTTGCTGTAAAAGTGAATTTATTGAGCTTCAGATGAATCAATAATTTGGAAATCGTATCAGAGGCCGTTGCTAAAACTGCCAGTTATAAATAGAGGTACATAAAGCAATATATTTTCACTTTACTCAGTTAGACAAAAAATAATTAAGCTTTAACCAAATTGAACTTTGCAGCTTCAATTATAAACGCCAGTCTCTACTGTAAGTAACTATTGTGAGTAGGCCCTAATACAATATTGCTTGGACTTGGCCCTTCATAAGCTACTTCGACTACAAATAGGGGTGGTTTTTTCACGCAAACGCGTACTAAAAATAATTTCGCGTGCGAAACCTCGCGTGTAATTGTACGCATGCGTGCATCGTACGCGCGTGCAAAAAATGAGAATGCGTGCAAATAATTTAAGTAATATATTTATTTTCAATATAAACCGATCATAATTTGATGTCAATGCTATATTTTGAGGGAATATAACTAATATAATAACTTAAAGCCAAGTAACAGTATATAAAAATGATTATTTGTTTGACTTATGTTGGAGTGAAAACATATATTAATTACAAATTTAATATATTGCAATTATAAACATGTGAGTATTTCATAAATACTCACTTATTTACTTCTGTTACAAGAATATCTACTTTTACTTTTATTATATCCAAAATATTATCTAAAATAATTAAATTTACTCTACATTCGACTTTCCCCCATCTTAAGAGCATTAAATCACTAACCTATAAATATTAGATAATATTTTCAATAATATGTATTCATATTATATCAGGTAGGTTCTTTATCATAGAAATTATCATAAAAATAATTTTGAAAATAGTCTCAGTAATGTCATAAATAATATTAATATTAAATAATAATTGAATTCTCCTCATATCTTAATATATCTGCGTGCAAATATAATATTCGCGTACAACATGTACGCGATTTGCACGCGCGTACAAATTTTGAAAACGCGTGCAAATTGCGTGCAAAAACCACCCCTAGCTGTAATAATTCATTCTTCCACACTTATTATTTAATAAGTTATAAATCACTGGTTTAGTGTCATATTTATATAAGCCACAATTTTAACAATAAAACAATAAAATGCTAATATTTAGCATAAAGAATGGATAAAAAAGCTATAATATAATCTGATATATAATATTTAGTATTTTTGAATACACAATTAAATGTTATCATTATCATATATATTCATTATCATATATATGTGTTAGAATTTTGATATGTACTGCGGAAATAATTGACGGGAAAATATATAACTTTTTTATATTCTATTTTCATTTTCATATACTTTTGAGTTATTTAAATTAATCGCCACACCAAAGCCACTAAATTATAGAAATGTTATAAAGTAGTATTTAACTTATCCAAAAGATGTTGACTTTTACTCAGCCAGTGGCAAGTATTTTAAAAATCATTATTTCATCAACAAATATTTATTAAATAAAAAACTGATGATTTTTTATTTAAAAATGCAAATATTAAGTGGCTTAGTAAGTTCATTGAGATGTTGCAAATACACAAAATTATTTTAACGAGGTCCGGTCAAACATTGACGCTAGCTATAACTTAATATGTTTTCAAATCTAAGCGCAAAACTTTTCAAATGAACTCAAGAAAACTTCGCTTATGAGTAATTTTCGGACTTTAAACGCAGGGTTTATAACAAGTTATGATAATGCTCTGTTTCTTGTAATAAGAATACTAATTATTAACCGATTAAAGGTAATAAATTTGTAATTACAAATTTTTAGAGTAATGGAGGCTAACTTCATTAGCTGCTTCCACAGAGTTTCCTTTAAAAGAATAGAGCTAAGGCTTTTAGTCAAATAGTCAACCCACGAAATTTATTCATAACTTTTTAACTGCATTTACTAGAAATATTCAAAATTTAGTCATTCAACTTATTAAGTGTTTCCAAAATTGTGTGGTGAACAAAGCGCTCTATATAAATGTTTGGAATTTAGATCTAATACCATAACTTAAAAGATAGATTACTATTAATATTATTTCTGCTTCAAAATTTTAAAGCTAATTTGACTAATTTTGTCGTGATTAATTGCGATACGGTTATGAATATCTAGAAATGAGCTGTAATTCTCATTACCCATATTCAAAATAGGTTAGCGATATTATCAAAATATTTATATAAAAACTACCTTGGCTAATAATCTGTAACACTATGTGTTTGGAGTGTATTAATAAAAATTATTTTAATTTTAGAATTATTATAAATATAAATAATAGTTAACTAAAAATATTATATTTCATGTATTTCAACCAATATTTAAATATGAATCAAATTTTAAACTTAAAACAAGAAGTAATAATAGTCTACGGATTCCTTCATAAAGATGAAACACGCATTACTAAATACTACTATTATTACATTATGTACCCGTAGTACTTTAAACTGTAATGAATATAAACATAAGTTAAAATTCACTATTTCTTCAAATTTACAACTATTCCAATCTGTTAGCGGCGTGTGAGATTATTGCTGTATACAAGATTTATGAGTCATATCGCATTCATATAGACTTTTAACAAAATTCTATGCATCATTTCTATCATCATAACTGATTTAGCCCTCATCATTTTGGGAATGAAAATTGTTTTGGATCACAACAAAATATTATGTTGTTGACATATATAGATATATAAATCTCTTTCGATTTTACTTCACTTACTCTTCTTCGATAAATATATTCATAATTTAGTAAAATTTTGTGATCATAATAATTTGATCTACATGAGCTATATGAAGTATATAAGTATATATTTGTATTAGTTATATATAGAACTATATATTATAGCAACTTGAGATATAAAGCCAATTACAATAATTTTCTTGAATTAATTTCTAAAGTTATGAAATAATATATAATACTAATTTCATCAACAACGATTAATTACTAAATGTATATCATACTATAATTAACATAGACTTGTAAATGTATTGATGATGATCAAATCAAATATATTTTATATGTACTGAATATTTAAAAAATTCTAGCGGATGAAAATCAATCCTATGTATAATATTAGTTAGATAAGTAAACAGTATTCACACATTTAAATGATTAACATTGAAGGTACTTTTTGAGCTTAATATAAATATTTTAAATAATTTAATAGTTAAAGTGGAAATGATAATTAAATATGAATTATTATATTAATGTATGTAATAATATTATATTTCTACTGTGTAATTCTTATTAATATTCCATTATATAATTTCCGCCTAATATAGTCAGAATTGAAATAGTATCGTTAATGATTAAATAAATGTCTAAAAGCTATATTAACAACAGATCTACCATTGAAATATGTTATATTTCGTTGAGAACTGCGAAGACTAAAGAATTTTTAAAAATTAAAAAATTATGAACAAACGTAGTATAACTGTAAGACTTCCAGCGGATGATTAGTTTCTTAAATTCTACATTATTTATATCATATGTCCATAGTTCTTATCTCAGAGTTACGGGAACTTTCAAGAACTTTCACACAAGTTATCAAATGATCGATGGTATAAATATGGTGTAATATGTATTTTCACTTAAACAAAACGTCAATCTTTACTTTATTCACATACTTATCATTATAGCCTATTAGCAACAATTTCATGATATTATTCAAGATAAAATCGTGTTCATCATCATGTTATAGTGATATAGTTCATTTGATTTTTCTATTTTAACTTTTATTGCAGTAAATGGTATTTTATATTATTTGCTGTATTTTAATATATTTCCACTTCACCACGGACGACATAATAATCTCCAGTTATTAACATTATAACTAAAATAAAGTTATTTGAAGAAAAGGAAAAGTTAATCTCTTAATAGAATTGCGATATAAGAGGTATTAGGTACATTCGGTATCGAAATGAAGAACAAATAAGTGTAATATTCTGTTAACAAAATATCCAGCGGATAATATAACTTAAATATCTCAAAAAATTATGAATTTACAATGGATAACAATAATTTAGTAATATATATTTAAAAATTAAAAAATCGCAGTGTTACAGATTATCTTGGCTAGTAACTCGATTTTGATTTTAATTTTGATAACAAAAATTGAAATAATATTTCAAACTTACAAAGAATAATAATCATGTTGATATAGCTACAGAATCTGTTCTTAAAATAATTATTTGATTCCTATTTTATTTCATAAAATCATATTAAAGCAATAAAGTTCTCAACACGAATTGAATTATTTGTATTTGAAGTCTACTAAAATATGTAGTTCTCAGAACTCTAGTAATAATACACCAATTTATTTAAAGATTTAATCCTCTCTTGTTCTTTATTTTTTGATAAGCTAAAAATATAAATTATTTTTTATTTCCTGAATCAAATCAGGCGCCGTTACTAGGATAGTTAATACACCTTATGTTATGCTCATAGACAACAGCTCAATTTGATTAAAAAGTGTTGCTATTTCTTAAGCACTTAGAACAAAAAATGCAATGGTTTATTATAAGCAGCTTAAGAAGATTAAAACATAACATCTAACTTTTTTAATCTTCTACTTTGCTTAATGAGAAAAATATGACTTTATGGACAAAGCCAATTGTAAAAAATTAAAATATTACAGAATATTGTTGTATAGAATGTCCACAGTAAATTAAAGATAGTAAATAAAGACTATCAAATAAATAAATAAAAATGAAATCATTCTCAGGTTTGAAGAAGTGTGGCAAATTAAATTACTAAATTTATTGATACAAATGAATGACAATGAGATTTGTGCCTCAGAATTAATTAGGAAACTCTGTGGACGTCATAGAATTACATCAATTTTCATTTATCCCAATTAATAAAATATCGAAAAACCAAATCAAATATTTTTTGAGTTCAAATGAGAAAGTACAATACAATACACAATGAGAATGATAAAAATTGAACTCGTCAAAGTCGTAACAATATAACAAGAAGAAATAAAGTCAAATTTGTAGTCGGAGTGAAAATGATAAAAGTATAAATATTTATTACTCATTACTACTTGATTAACATAAATGTATAAAATCAATCTTGCAATGATTCTCCTTCTCCTACAAGAAGTTCCGCAGTACATATGAATTTTGCTATCATTTTCCACACCTCCACACAAAGTTAAGCGAAAACAAATTAATAAACAAATCAAAACAATTCTGACCTAAGAAAACTTCATAAAATGAAACATAAAAACAAAACAGTAGCGTCTGAATCCAAAGTTGAAGCTGGACTCAAAGTTGAAGTCGAAGTTATTATATAATTAATTTATACTCTTAATTTATACTCTTATTTTATAATTTATTTATTTCCATCTTTTAATAATCATCTTTTAATAATTTTACACACAATTTTCACAAGGATTTAAGTTGTTGAAATGAAACCAACTTTGAATCGTTAATTTTTCTGGAGTGTTTTCTGGCTTATACTTAAAAATATTGAATAATAGAATTAATAAATGTCAAAAATTGAAAAATAACAAATATTTATACACTTACCTACCACTTATATACTTACCTACCAATAAACGACTCAACTATCAGTAAAGCTTATTAAACACATTCTGAATACTTAGAACACTATTCAAGTAGTTTCTTGTAGCAGTTTCTTGTACAGAAAAATGAACTAGTATAAAGTTAAGTGTGGCTTTCATTTGTTTGACAGTAATATTTTATAACTTTTTTTGGAATTCAGGAGTGAAATTTTATAAATATTATGCGTTCACTACCTCTCGTAATATTAAAGTAAAATATTCTCTCAATACAGCTTTCATTTCATTTATCGCATTTAGTTCATTTTTGATCATAATTCAATTTTCATAAATGTTATATTCAATCCATTGTTGTAATTATTTGTTCATCTGCGCAGTATAAAATACCTTTCACATTATTGCATTGAATGAGATATTACAATAGATACTTACGAAAAATTCAAAATTGAATTTTTGTATGTTCATAAATTTGTACTTTTAGCAACCTAAATAATCATGGGCATTTTCCGGCAATTCAAAAATATTTTCACGATTCGTTTGAAACGTAAAAATAGCACATTAAAAATTATTTCCATCACAACGATTTTTCCAATTATCAACATTTTCGTAAACTAGTAAGTTTTGATTGTTGTGATATTTTTGTAATAGTATCATAGAATCTTCTTCAAACGATGCGTGCATAAATTACAACATAAGATCCCTCGCACTCTTTGTATTGTTAACTTATTCAGTTTTTGCTCTAAATTTAGTTTTACATGAACCGATATATTAATGTTCGATAGAACTAAATTACTATATTAATTATTAATACCAATATGTAAAACGAATACTATGATAATAAATTTAATTATTACTCCAATTTGATTTCAGTCGAATTAAATGTATAAACTAATTAAACTGGAATCAGGTTCAAATCTAAATAGAGTTAATATTATTAGGTACACAATAGTTTGTAAGCACTATATCAAGAAAATGTATAAGTTGCTAAAGTTACATGATTTGTTAAAAATGAAAGTTTATAAATAGATTATTAAGTGTATTAATACCACCAAGCGTGCATATTCTATTGAATACTTTGAACTTAAAATACTGGACATATTATATATGGTTAAAGCTTTCTATTACAATTAGTAGTTGAATTTTTATTACAACTCTGTGTCGCAGAATTGAAAGTTTTAGTTTCATTAATTTACTACTTTCTACACTTGACTAATTATACAAATCACAAAATCATATATTATATTTTGCTCCTTGTATTCTAATACGAAATGAATATATATAATAAAAAGAAGTGGTAACAAACTTTTGAAGAAACTTTTGAACTTTTTTGATACTAACTAACATATAATACTTATTAAAGTAAGTATATTGCTTCAGCAATGTTCGAAATAATTGTTTCAGCTGTTGAAAATTAAATTGATTTGGATGTTAATTATAAAGAATTAGTAACTACCCCCAGTATTGGTGTGCTTGGCGTTTTTGATATTAAAATAAATTTTACAAAAACTTACTTATTTGTTAAACTTCTAAATGACAGATGAATTCGAATTTACTAGGAAGTGGACGTTATGATTGTTGGACCTGAGGTATTCTGTGATTTAATTATTTACCGCAGTTTCGATTATTTGTTTTCAAAATCAGCTTCAAATCGTTGACAACAAAACGATAAATATTAATTTCAGGAAAAAGATAATATTTTGAACACGGTTACGGCACCTGCTACAAAAGCCCCTCAATTGATTCAAGATTAGAAATAAAAGTAATATTTTTATGTATCTAATCTCATTCGCTCGAAATATTCGCTCAATGTCAATGCCTTCTGTTAGTCTAAGATGTTGGGAACAAGCGATCTATATCCATATGGAAATACCCTAGCCTTGAGAGGAGCCAATGAAAACTATCTTAACAATTTGTGGAAATTCTAAAATCTAAAAGTTGCATTTAAAATTACTGGACTTAATATAAAGTGAATCAAGACTCCAAACTATTGGCCACGAGTATTTTCTGGTGGACCGCCCACTATTTAGGTGTTTATGGAGTCAATTGGTAATTTTATAGGCATTTTCCAGACGCATTTATTTCGTGGAGTGAAATATAATATTTTATTAATATTTAATTATTAGAATTTATATAAATCGTTGAATAATATAGAAAGTTTATGAAATATCTCAATATTCGCATCATTTTGTTATGTATGTTAATTATAAAAAGTATTAGTAGACATCACTGAATTTTATTATTACTTATTAAATTAACATCTTGATAAATAGATCTATTTATTCATAGTATGAATAATTGGACAGATAATTCAGAATATTGTCTAACTTGAACCAAGCGCTCAGCTCTCGAAACTATTACAACCAATTATATTACTAATTCAACCAAGTCATTTAAGCTCTTATTATTAAATTTAAAGGCGTTAACATTTGTTTCTGAAAAACGAAAATTCGTTATTTTCAAAAGTTCTTTGTTCTTCAAATTAAATAATAAATATTGAATTCTAGCATCTCATCAGTTGCTATATTGTTAAAGTACTGCAATTTTTTGTGAATTGCCGGAAAACACTAATCAATTTTTAATATCTAACTGTACCCAATTTCTTGTAGCAATTAGAACAAGAAAATTTAAACCAGACAGAATAATACATGGGTTTCCGCCATAGTTTAGGAAAGACTATAAACAAACCTTTGGTTGGTTAAGTTTCGTTGAGTATTAGTAGTTCTCTACTAAACACTCTATTTTACCAGATGACTCTTTACAAATTAAAGACAAAACGAAACTGATACCATTATGATTCATATGATCGATTTCATGGGGAATTTATCACTGGTTTGCGTACAATATCAATGCATCACTAGATATAGTTACGATTAATAATCATTTTTGATGTAGAAATTTTGGAGTGTGATACATAATTTTAATAAAATATTACTAAAGTATTCGCGGCCAAGGTAAAACGAATTCATTCTATTTGTTGCAACCCGCCAACTAATCTCGGTCCCAACTCGATTACTGTTTTGTTTGTATTGCAGCTGTTATTTGAACCATCCATAACTTGAACTGAGCATTTAAAATTCAGTACTATAATTACCTTATTATTTTATTGTCTTTTCACATCAAAATTTATGTTGATTTGAATTAATTATTATAACAAATGATAACTATTTATTACGGTCCTACAAATTTACAATCAAATAATTAATAACAATAACTCACTTCCTGAGCAGATCTCTGTTAATCAGATAAGTTCCGGGTCCGGGAACGTCGTTCTTCACCGGAACGTCCCGTTCCCTCCTGTAAATGACCGCGTGAATCTTTTTATTTTCTTGTGAATTTAGTTAGTACTGATTTGCTCCCGGCACATTCAGATTCGGAACTTAAAACGGCTTCGTGGTCCTTAAATTATAATCCAAGTGAGCTGATTTAACCGACTTTCTATTTACAGGGTTGTAAGCGAGCGGACCCGGATTCGCCTCCAGCATTGACTTGCGCGCACTGGTTGCCCTCTTCTGATCGAGCTCGAACTCGGTTGGCTGCGGATTAGTTGGTTTCGCGCTCGCACGGTGAATGTTGTGGTAGGAAGCCGGTCCAGGACGCGTTTTTATCTCCAAATTCGGCTTCAACGTGTCAGACCAGTTGGCGGCCTTGTACTCATACCTTGGGAGCTTGGACACGTACAAAGAATGACTCAAGGTGGACAACTCAGTGTTATAATAGCCCGGACCAAGACGCTACTCGCCAAAACCGGTTTTCGGCACGTAAAAATTATGAGGATTCATCTTTCGCTCCAACTCGAACGCATTGCACTTTTTAAAATCAAAATACATATCCTACGTCGCCCTACACGTATGCATCTGCGTTGATCCATGATACTAATTCATTGACACGAAATTCGCAAAAGGAAGCCTCCCAGAGTCTAACAAAACACTTGTCATATTAAAGTGGAAATAGATAGATATTATTGAACGCATATTATAACAAAACATAAGAATATATACAAATTAATAACCAACATATTTAAACAAATTTCGGATTTAAGAATTAATCATACATTCGAACCCAATAAGTCAACCCAAAATATAACATAAATATAACCAAAAAATTCATTTAATTCCAATGAATCTTACGATGATTACGACAAATTCATTAATAGTCCAGAACGTCTTCATCAGTGAAGAAGTGGAATGGACGATGCGCTATTTTTGAAACACGAACATATTTGTATTTTGATTAAAAATGGAAAGCGAATAGAACAGCCTGTAGTGCAGTCCAGAACGTTTCGCTTACGGAATGGACGACTTTGGTTATAGTATGCAGGACCCGCTCATATCGAAGGAACGTGATCCAGAACTGCTTCGTGAATCTCGAATTATATTTCAGTATTTTGGCCTGCTTCGACCGCTAGATATTTTATAAGATAGTTAAATTTTCCAACGGCAGCAGATGCGAGCCAGCTAGCACGGTTCGGCTCTGAGAGTTGAATATATCGGTACCAGCTGGCCGGCGGCGACGCTTAAAAAGAAAACTCACTTGTCTTTTCAGCAGATGTTGTCTATATAACTCTGCAGTTTCCAACCGTCTGCGGGATGTCCTCCTTCGTTGTCACTAGCTCGGCCCGCTTGGCTTTTCTTAGAACCACTTGTACTTCGTGTCAACTGCTTGAATACAGAGTCTCCGCTGGAAGGAAATCAAAACCCGCGTATCTACAGCACTGGTCCAACGGAAGCACGGATTACTTTCCCTTTCCTTTCTCACTTGCGTCAGTGCGGCTGCAGGCTCTTTCTGCTGGCGTCGGTCGTCTTCATCAGTGAAGAAGTGGAATGGACGATGCGCTATTTTTGAAACACGAACATATTTGTATTTTGATTAAAAATGGAAAGCGAATAGAACAGCCTGTAGTGCAGTCCAGAACGTTTCGCTTACGGAATGGACGACTTTGGTTATAGTATGCAGGACCCGCTCATATCGAAGGAACGTGATCCAGAACTGCTTCGTGAATCTCGAATTATATTTCAGTATTTTGGCCTGCTTCGACCGCTAGATATTTTATAAGATAGTTAAATTTTCCAACGGCAGCAGATGCGAGCCAGCTAGCACGGTTCGGCTCTGAGAGTTGAATATATCGGTACCAGCTGGCCGGCGGCGACGCTTAAAAAGAAAACTCACTTGTCTTTTCAGCAGATGTTGTCTATATAACTCTGCAGTTTCCAACCGTCTGCGGGATGTCCTCCTTCGTTGTCACTAGCTCGGCCCGCTTGGCTTTTCTTAGAACCACTTGTACTTCGTGTCAACTGCTTGAATACAGAGTCTCCGCTGGAAGGAAATCAAAACCCGCGTATCTACAGCACTGGTCCAACGGAAGCACGGATTACTTTCCCTTTCCTTTCTCACTTGCGTCAGTGCGGCTGCAGGCTCTTTCTGCTGGCGTCGGTCGTCTTCATCAGTGAAGAAGTGGAATGGACGATGCGCTATTTTTGAAACACGAACATATTTGTATTTTGATTAAAAATGGAAAGCGAATAGAACAGCCTGTAGTGCAGTCCAGAACGTTTCGCTTACGGGATGGACGACTTTGGTTATAGTATGCAGGACCCGCTCATATCGAAGGAACGTGATCCAGAACTGCTTCGTGAATCTCGAATTATATTTCAGTATTTTGGCCTGCTTCGACCGCTAGATATTTTATAAGATAGTTAAATTTTCCAACGGCAGCAGATGCGAGCCAGCTAGCACGGTTCGGCTCTGAGAGTTGAATATATCGGTACCAGCTGGCCGGCGGCGACGCTTAAAAAGAAAACTCACTTGTCTTTTCAGCAGATGTTGTCTATATAACTCTGCAGTTTCCAACCGTCTGCGGGATGTCCTCCTTCGTTGTCACTAGCTCGGCCCGCTTGGCTTTTCTTAGAACCACTTGTACTTCGTGTCAACTGCTTGAATACAGAGTCTCCGCTGGAAGGAAATCAAAACCCGCGTATCTACAGCACTGGTCCAACGGAAGCACGGATTACTTTCCCTTTCCTTTCTCACTTGCGTCAGTGCGGCTGCAGGCTCTTTCTGCTGGCGTCGGTCGTCTTCATCAGTGAAGAAGTGGAATGGACGATGCGCTATTTTTGAAACACGAACATATTTGTATTTTGATTAAAAATGGAAAGCGAATAGAACAGCCTGTAGTGCAGTCCAGAACGTTTCGCTTACGGAATGGACGACTTTGGTTATAGTATGCAGGACCCGCTCATATCGAAGGAACGTGATCCAGAACTGCTTCGTGAATCTCGAATTATATTTCAGTATTTTGGCCTGCTTCGACCGCTAGATATTTTATAAGATAGTTAAATTTTCCAACGGCAGCAGATGCGAGCCAGCTAGCACGGTTCGGCTCTGAGAGTTGAATATATCGGTACCAGCTGGCCGGCGGCGACGCTTAAAAAGAAAACTCACTTGTCTTTTCAGCAGATGTTGTCTATATAACTCTGCAGTTTCCAACCGTCTGCGGGATGTCCTCCTTCGTTGTCACTAGCTCGGCCCGCTTGGCTTTTCTTAGAACCACTTGTACTTCGTGTCAACTGCTTGAATACAGAGTCTCCGCTGGAAGGAAATCAAAACCCGCGTATCTACAGCACTGGTCCAACGGAAGCACGGATTACTTTCCCTTTCCTTTCTCACTTGCGTCAGTGCGGCTGCAGGCTCTTTCTGCTGGCGTCGGTCGTCTTCATCAGTGAAGAAGTGGAATGGACGATGCGCTATTTTTGAAACACGAACATATTTGTATTTTGATTAAAAATGGAAAGCGAATAGAACAGCCTGTAGTGCAGTCCAGAACGTTTCGCTTACGGGATGGACGACTTTGGTTATAGTATGCAGGACCCGCTCATATCGAAGGAACGTGATCCAGAACTGCTTCGTGAATCTCGAATTATATTTCAGTATTTTGGCCTGCTTCGACCGCTAGATATTTTATAAGATAGTTAAATTTTCCAACGGCAGCAGATGCGAGCCAGCTAGCACGGTTCGGCTCTGAGAGATGAATATATCGGTACCAGCTGGCCGGCGGCGACGCTTAAAAAGAAAACTCACTTGTCTTTTCAGCAGATGTTGTCTATATAACTCTGCAGTTTCCAACCGTCTGCGGGATGTCCTCCTTCGTTGTCACTAGCTCGGCCCGCTTGGCTTTTCTTAGAACCACTTGTACTTCGTGTCAACTGCTTGAATACAGAGTCTCCGCTGGAAGGAAATCAAAACCCGCGTATCTACAGCACTGGTCCAACGGAAGCACGGATTACTTTCCCTTTCCTTTCTCACTTGCGTCAGTGCGGCTGCAGGCTCTTTCTGCTGGCGTCGGTCGTCTTCATCAGTGAAGAAGTGGAATGGACGATGCGCTATTTTTGAAACACGAACATATTTGTATTTTGATTAAAAATGGAAAGCGAATAGAACAGCCTGTAGTGCAGTCCAGAACGTTTCGCTTACGGGATGGACGACTTTGGTTATAGTATGCAGGACCCGCTCATATCGAAGGAACGTGATCCAGAACTGCTTCGTGAATCTCGAATTATATTTCAGTATTTTGGCCTGCTTCGACCGCTAGATATTTTATAAGATAGTTAAATTTTCCAACGACAGCAGATGCGAGCCAGCTAGCACGGTTCGGCTCTGAGAGTTGAATATATCGGTACCAGCTGGCCGGCGGCGACGCTTAAAAAGAAAACTCACTTGTCTTTTCAGCAGATGTTGTCTATATAACTCTGCAGTTTCCAACCGTCTGCGGGATGTCCTCCTTCGTTGTCACTAGCTCGGCCCGCTTGGCTTTTCTTAGAACCACTTGTACTTCGTGTCAACTGCTTGAATACAGAGTCTCCGCTGGAAGGAAATCAAAACCCGCGTATCTACAGCACTGGTCCAACGGAAGCACGGATTACTTTCCCTTTCCTTTCTCACTTGCGTCAGTGCGGCTGCAGGCTCTTTCTGCTGGCGTCGGTCGTCTTCATCAGTGAAGAAGTGGAATGGACGATGCGCTATTTTTGAAACACGAATATATTTGTATTTTGATTAAAAATGGAAAGCGAATAGAACAGCCTGTTGTGCAGTCCAGAACGTTTCGATATTTCCTGTCATTTGCTTTAATATATATAAATTGTTAAAATGCATGTTATAATAGTATTCTCTTCGATATACATGTACTTGTAATTTAATATAAATTCTTGTGTATACTATTCTTGTGATAGGATCAAATATAACAGATTAATTTTATTATAACAATGACAAAATATCATGATTTATACCCAATTAGAAAGAGAGTAACCATAAATAATTACAGTGAAAATAGTAATGTGTTTATTTAAGATCTATAATTGTTTTGGAAACGCGTTATTAAGAAAATGTATATGAATTGTGATATAATTAGCCAAAAATTGTGAAATTATAATCTAAATATATTTGTAATTATTATTTGTAAGATGATGTAATGTAATCAATTAAAAGTTATGTTGTAGAATTTGTATAGGTACACTTGTAGTCATATGTATAGGGTTATGTTATATTTTCCAAAACAACAATATTTTATGATCTAAGGAGTGATTATTATTATTAAAATTTCTCACCTCTCAATAATGTTCAACTTACTAACAGTAGTCCAATGTCTCCAAGTGTTCTCAATATCAGAATTCGATTTCTGCTATAACTACGTGTTTTATAAGCCATTCTAGGAAATGGCTTAAATTACTCTTTCAGAGACACTCACGTTTGATGATGGTCACCAAACATGTGTATTGGGTGTGGAATTCGTAAGAATTAAAATTTAAATAAATTTATGATAAAACTCACTCCTCTAAATAGCATTGTTAGTTAAGTCAGCTCCTTCGCTCTGGTTGATTCGAAAATTACAGCTGACTTAAAAATGTACTCTTTTTTGAATTATCAATCCTGAATGCCTCTTCATCAATTAGTTGAAGACGAAATGTACTAAAACCAACTAATATCTTTGATCATTAACAGTTAAGTGACACCTTGGCTGGCATTACTAAGTTTTGAACTTTCAAGTTTTTCAAGAAGTTTAGTCAGATGCTGTAACCACAATATTCTTTACCATAATTTCGTAGAAGTGATCTTGACCAAAGAGTACGAAGTCCACATGTTGGCAACCTATTATTCAACTTTGTTTAGAAAATTGAGAACAAGACTCAATTTTAGGTCAAGTTTGTTGTGTTATTCTCGCTTCATAACTCTTTCCTAGATCGATACTTTGTTTCTAGATCAAAATCTGTTACAAATTCTTACTTTGAGACACTCTCTTTGTTGAAGGAGTTGAATCAAGGTTGTCAAAAGTTGCTAAAACTGTCTGCTTTTACGAACTAGCTTCAAAAGCAACGAAAAGCGATGAGACAACAGATAAATGTCCAGCTGCTTCAATCTGGTGGCTTCAGTTATCAGTGGACTCGAACTTCAATCTGTGATTTTGATCAAGTGAGTCATTTGATAATTTTTATAGGTGTGCCAATTGTTGAGATATGAGTTGCTACCATGATGATTAATATGCGGACCGGGTTATAAATTCTCTGATATAATTGAGGTGGGAGGCTAATATTTAAAAATATTAATGTATATCAACAGTATATAACATATTTATATTTTATTCATTTTTTAATGTTTAATTGTTTCACTTCATTCATCGATATTTTTCACTATATTTCTTGAAATTCACTATTAATTCAATTCAACGATCTGGCGCGATAGAGCTTTAATTATTTACACTAGAGACTATTTTATAAATACTTCTAGACCAGAGCTTTAATATATTTTTCTTTATTAAACAACAAATTATTACTAAATGTTAAGAAATAATTAAACATTTCCTGGACGGTTTTTAAAATTTATTCACTATTTGTATATATCACAGTATAAATAATAGTATTATTATACAAGATGATGTAATTTATCCGTATTGTCTGAGTTGATTTAGATTATTTGTTGTTACATTTTTATTCATCAATTTCGTGAACCCTTTTTCGGACTGCAAATCAATATTTATTCTTTTGCATAAGATAGTAACATATAATAACACTCTTTGCTTGGGCATCTAGATTTATTCTGTTGTTATAAATATTAACATTAGCTCACATAGCAATTCATCCTCCTTGAGTATTTTAGGTCTACAATTATATAGTATTATATCACTTAGTATTTATAGTTAATACAGAAGCCAAGCTATAACGAAGATAATTTCCTCACTTCTCTAAATTTCTAAAAAGACTAAAACTATGGCCACTTTCTAGCTTTAGTTAGAAAATCAATTATTGGAATTTATCATACGAGTACTAAGCTATTTCTCAGGTTATATTAAATACAACCATACTAATCTTGTCATATATTGTATATCGATTTTTTAATACCAGAACCCTGAAGTGGATATTAATAAACAATTAAATACAAGGTCAGAACCAAATAAGTTAATACTGAAATTATTTTGTAATTTGCTTCAGCAGGTTCAAAGTTATTTTTTGTAATTTGAAGTAATTGTAATTATCAAGTGAGAAACTATATCATAGTGACTCTTAAAATATACTTAAACTGTTGTAATTTTATTCCAAAAATTACTTTCTGATATCTGAGATATTAATCTATGTTGTATTATTGTGAACATATGTTGTATACACATGTATTTTCTTAAAGTGAATATACTGCGAGTGGCGGTCATATTTGGTCAAATAAAATTAAATTTGAGAAGTTAATGTTTGAATATTTATTAATTAATTCTGTGTAATCAATAGTTGAATTCTAATTCTGGAGTGGATAATAAAAAATAAGTTACTATTGGAGTGAAATAAATGGCGATTGTATATAAATAATTTGAAATTTCAAATGGGAAACAAGCGATTAAATGAACTCCAATATGAGAATATAGCATGATTCAAAAGAAGTTACCCACATCATGGAATGAAAGAAACTGGCGTTTTTTAAAAAATGCGCTTAAATCTACCAATTCACTTCATAATGTAATAGATTTTGGCAATAAACATAACAATACAAGTGTTGAAATGGAAACTAGTTAAATGACTCATCGTAAAAGCTCCAACATCACTCTCATAGCTTTCAATATAATAACCATTGAAGAACGTCAAAATATCGGATTAAATTGAAGCATTTTCATAACTTTAAAGAGACGAAAATAAACTACATCAATTAAATACAGTTTTTCGCTTTATTGAATCTGAGTGTATTATAATCAGCGATGTATAAAATATTTCCTCCGCGATTTTTTGTTCAATAAGAATAAAAAATAAAATTAAGAACACAGATCTTTGGGAGATCGAGCTCTCTTAATTGAAGTTGTTATAAGCTGAGAGCATTGAATCATCATATATTTGGTTCGAACCCCTTCTTGTCAAGAAACTGCTGGGACTACTATATATTTAACATTTCAAGGGATAAGCAAATATTTAAAACCTTGCAAGCAGCAATATAATATCAGAAGCATAAGTTGAATAATGGTGATATATTATTCTATGATATGATACTTCTTTCCTTCAGAAGAATGATTTTATATTTTCCTTTTTCACATGTATTAATAATTTTAATATTTATTTCCGTTAAAATAATTCATTCATTTTAGTATACACGTTTTATATTTAGCTTAACATATATTCTTCATTATATTTCTTAAAACGTACAAATATAGTAAATCGAGTAAGAACCCTGAAGTGGAAATATATATTAATTTTTTAAATACTGATATATAATAAGCAAACACATATTATAAAATTAACTAAAACAGTTCACAATTTCATCTCCGGTCCGCATATGATGATTATTAATCCCCGAAATTATGGGGACCAACACTGTTTATCTGGAAACATCGAAAATCGTTGGAACTTTTTGATTAAGCGTTGACTCAACTATATCTCCGATATGCTTCTCATATAACTTCAAAGTCAAGAATTAATGAAGTTTGGAGATTCAGATAGCTGTAATTAGAAACAGATTTTGGTGGTAGTGCTGTAAATGGAGGAAAGCTTAACACGGAGAAGCGAAAGACTCGTCAATGACAAGAATTTGTACTGGTTGTTCTGCGATGAGTTGCGATTCACACAATACGACTCAGTTTTAATTATGAATAAAATCATTCATACTATAAAAGAAACGAAGTGGATCAATATTTTGGATTGATATTTATGAAAATATTATAATAACGTATAAATACATCAATATTTAAATGAAATATATTTTTCTTATCAAACGACTCTCGCTACACATGTGTCACCAACGCGAACTGTGTTCGAGAACCGACAATGTCCTCTTCAGAGAAATCAATTAAAGCACCTTTTCGGTCAAAATAGACTCCGAGTTCGACCTCAACTCCCAGCCCTTCAGTTTGTTCTTCTACGTATTTTAGAACGTAACAATCATAGACACCGAGATTAACGTGATACTCTCGAATTCGAGCAACCAAGACTTCGCCTTCCTTGTCGCCACGATCCCAGAATATTCAATTGAAATCATAGGCTCGAGCTTCTAATTTGAAACGAAAAGTTAAATTTCTAATTTTTATGGTATTGCCAATAATTTTACTGAAAATCTGGTGATCAACAGGAGCACCTTCACTTTTATCTGCAGTACAACTATTTCCAAGTTTTATGGTATTTCAAGTTAAGTTAATAACCTGATAGTCCAGAATTCCAGCTTCTCCATCACCACATCGGCAGCCACCAGCTGCGGTTTCGTCTCTTTAGTTCTGGGTGCTTCCACTTTCAAGAACCTGACATTTTCCGGTTCTCTTTCTGGATATAACACTTACGGCTTCATCTACGAAAACAGAGGTACTTGTACGATTTAGAACATCACCTATTCTCTGGTCACTTCCGGTTCCACCATGAACTGTGGTTTCGTCCAGCTCACTTCTGGAACCGTTTCGACCTTGAATCTCACTTTCGTCGGATTCTCTAATTATTAATTAATTAGTGAGCCGGCTTCATACTCTGGAACCTGTCCGTGCATAACTGGCTCTGTTCTTTAAAGTGGGCTCTGCTACTGCGCGGCTGGATCTCTTCCGAACTCGAACTTCAACAACTGCTCCTGTCAGACAAGCAACGCCTTTATAAAGGACAAAGCCTGTGTTTGCGGAGTCAACGCCACCAACACGAGTACTTCTTGCGTGTGTCCAACCGGCTCCACTTTGGTTAATGGAGTCTGTAAGTGTTCAACTATGAACGCCTTTCCAGTTAACGGAGTATGTGTTTGTGGGGTAAATTCATCTAATTCCTCTAACACGTGTACCTGCCCCACCGGGTCTGAATTACTAAATGGGATCTGCAAGTGTAAAACTGTAAACGCATTCCCCGATTCCCTCAATAAAACGTGCATCTGTGCAACCGATGCTACAAATAATACTGCTATCAATACCTGTGAATGCCCGTAGTATTCTATTGTTTAATCAGGAGCCTGCATATGTCAGCCAGTTAATTCCTCAATGGTATCTAAAGTATGTACATGTTCATAAACATTAATGTTAGGAAGCTCTATGTAAGGTGGTGTTTGTAAATGTCCTTATTAAGCAATATTATAAGGAAATACGTGCAAATGTTAGCCACAAGGTGAACTCAACTTTCTGGAACTAATTGTGTTTGTAATTGGGATCAAAGTGGAGGATGGATATCTTAAGGCGACTTTTGGTGTAAAAATGCGAATGGAGGAAGATGTTGCACAAAATGCGCCAAAGCTGGAAGCTAATATTGGTGTCTTGATGCCTATTGGGGAGGTTGTACAAATGAAGGTAATAAGGTGGCTCCGTGATTCAATTCTAATAGTAATATTAAAATAGTTAACTATTTTAAAGTTCTCGTAATTTGGAATTAATTTTTGATGTAGAAAAACAATATTGATTATTGAATTCTTGAGTCTTTTAAAAATGGCTCGGTTAACTGTAACCTTATCATCAGTACTAAGATCAATTTAATCATTCCATCTTTATCTCATAAATCATGGCAATCCACAAATCCCAACTTAGTTACACAATAAAGTTACCTCAAACTAATCTCAATATCATACCTCATCTTCTAGGATTGTCACTCTGAATTGCCTCCCTACATGGCTGTTACTATATGTGATCAGCTATTCTTCAGGTCAAGTGAGTAATCTATTTTCGGATAGGTCAACGGAAGTGTATTAATCCCTATCGTTCACTTTCAAAAATATAAAGTTGATCGATTATCTGATCAACTTGACTTAACCTAGTTTATCTGCTTTTGGTCAACTCAAATGTGCCGTATCTTTCACGAATCCAATATAAAAGAAGATTTGCTTAAATAAGAGCTATATCAAACTTTGATCAACTTTTTAAAATTCATCACACACATTAGCCGATAATTCATGACCCACAAATTTTTCTCTTCACGGTGTATCTGTTCGAGGTGAACCCGCGAAGTTGATCCAAATCGGAAACCACACACATCCGCTCCAAACATGGTTAGTTACAACAAGTGGACCCAAGCTGAGAAAGAACTGCTCGAGCAGCTCGCCAGCAGCTACCACAGCGGCATAAACTGGAACCAGATCGCCGCTAAGTTCGTGAGCAGGACCCCGAAGCAGTGCTACGACTGCTACACGCTCATGAAGAAGTCCTCTGGCTTCGAGAGACAGTACATCAAGTGGACCAAGCAGGAGGAAGACCAGTTCATCGAGTACATCCAGAAGGTGGGTGTAAACTGGCCCAGAATCCAGCAAGACCTCTTTCCACAAAGATCGATCAGCCAGCTCAAGAACAAGTACAGACAGTCCATCCAGCACCTCATGCACGAGAAGCCGTCCAACGCGTCTGTGAGCGCGACCGAGACGACCGTTTCTCAGGTCGACATCATAGAGCAGTTGAAGATGATTTTGTAGTGATAGTTTGTGTATTGCTTCATAATATATATAACAATCATGATATTTTTGGATACATTTTGGATACATTTCACTTAGTAGGGGTTGAAAACGGTAATCCCCTTATAAGTGAAAACACTCTCTTACTGGGTATCTTAATAAAACTAGAAATATTACAAATATTATTACAATTGTAACAACAAAATAATTCAATCAATTTATCATACACAGCCGACAATGGACCAGGTGTTCGCTAAAAAGGGACAGTCTCTTTACAAAACGCCGTTTATGAAATTCGAGGTCGTTAAGGAACTGGTGATACTGTAAACTCCCTCGCTGTTACCGACCACAATTCCAAATTTTGAGTTGAGACTCGAAATTCGCACCGTCTGAATCTTTGTGTCGGTTAAATATAAATTACCAGAACAGCCAATTATTCCTCCGACCTAATTTGCTCCAGAGATATTTAAATCGGATATTTAAGAATTCAAAATCATTGAGTTCGCATTACTATTTTAACATCCAATAAAACCTCCACTGGCACTGACATTATAGATACTAACATCTTAAATATTAACTTTTGAAATCGAAGAATCTATAATAGTTACATTACTATACTGTTAGCCTATGAAACCGCCCACATAACTATTCGAAAAACTTGAAACATTCGTATCAGAAATCGATATATTCTGAAATAGTGAGTTGGAGTTTGGACTTTAATAACCAATGATCCCACCAATATTACCTTATCCAGAAATGTTCAAGTTACAAATCGAAGAACTCAAAATTACTATGTTTTAAGAATTAAGCTAGCCAATAAAACCACCAATAAAAGCATAACCTGAAATATTCCCTCCTAACACAGTTATATTTTAAATTGAGCAGTTTTTAGCTGCTTAAACCCCAAATACTGAACCAATTATCATACTTGTATTATCATTAACTTTTTTCATGGAAGTTGTCAAATTTATCACTTCAGCATAAAGAGAATCATATTATTGAGCTCCGATAATTCCAAATTCAAAGATTCGTAAAGATCCTTCAACTGATTGCGTGTAGAATACATTTTATAGTGAAGTATTTCCATTAGTATTTCCAATGAAACCATAATTGTTGAATGATATATCAGTTCCTGTCATATTCTGCTACATGCATACATTTTTTACAGTAACAGTCGCTGAAATAGACTGAACGTATCCAACCAAAATACCAAAATTACTAACAAAATTTGTATTGAATTGTTAATAACAATCGAGTATTACATTTTCGATTGTCACAATTGATGAACTATTAATATTCGCTATTACGCCACCAAAAAGATAATATATAGTACTAGGATTCGATGTTGAGATGGAACACAAAACCTAATAATTAGAATTGTTTCCCATAATAATTGAGAGGTTATTGATCATAATAGTACTCTAAGTGGAAACAGCACTTCCGAACAAATATGATGAACCATTTCCCACATTGAAAACGTTAGGTTAAAAACTGATTTAATTCACATTGACGGAAGCTGCATTAAGGTTGATTCCAATCAAAGCAACAGTTGAAGTGCTATTGTAATCGCCCATAATCTGATACCCAGAAATATTAAGAATGCCATTAATGTTACTTATTAAAGTTATATTCCCACTAGACTGAGCAAAACTTAAATTTACTAGTAATTTGGTTATTTTTGCAGTAACAGTTGATGAAGAGAATATATTTAACTAATAGTTACTTAAAGTTATTTTACAGTTTTGTTTAGAGATTATGTTCATTTTTTAAACTACTAGTGAGGTGCTGGACGATAAAACTAATGAACCTTCTTGAATTATTGATTGAGCGCCAAACTGAATTTTCATGTTTAAGAATGTACTTTAAAGTTAAAATAGAGGATATAAGTTTGTGACGTATACATTATCAGAAATATCTAAAAACGAGTTCTGGATCACATTATTAAAAACATAACCAGCACTAAAATTATTTAAACCAACAGAATGAGTTATTGCTGTAACATCAAAAGATTAGATAAATACCGTTTAAGTGCATTAATACGATCTATTTGAACAACTGTTTTAGTAAGTATGCGGTAGAAGATTAATTGAGTTGAGAGGTTTATTTTATGTTATTAATTTTGTTGAAACGAAATAATGTTAAGCTTGTCAGTATTTCCACTTCGCACCTAACAAAAATAATGCCAACAATGAATGAAAGCATCTATGAAACCCATACATAATTATTTACTCCATAATTCTACAATAACATTAAAACTTTGACTGAAGTAAGAAAAATGTAGAAATATGGAGGGCATTCTAGATTAACTAAATCAGAATTCGATAAATACTTAATGATACTATTTACAATGATGATATCAGGTAAAGAGCGAGGATCTGTCTAAGATAATTGGTCTAAGAACACTAAAATACGCAATTAGTTTATAGCTGATGAAGTTGGAATGTCTTGCAGAGAATGGGAGGAAATACATTCGAATGTCTGTTATGGTCATATTAAATTGTTATTAGATTAACCTGAAGAAGAAATCGATACAAATTTAGACGGTATAGAATCTGATGAAGAAGAATCTGAAAATTCTGACTATGAATATGACGAAGATGATCTAGAAGAACTAAATAAAATATTTAATGATCATGAAGAAGAAGTTTTGAGCTAAAATAAACCAAAAGAAACCAAAGTTCGAAATTCTGTATCAAGAGTTTAAGATTTTATGTTACAGTTACAAAGCAAGTTTCGAGACATATATACAAAATATCCAGATTATTTTCTGGGTAAAAACCTTGTAATAGATGAATAACTTATCAAATTTGCAGGTAGAATATTCTTTTTATAGTATAATCCTGCTAAACCAGCAAAAAGAGGTATACTTGTAAGAGCTTGTGTGGATACATTTACTAATTTTATATTATCAATGGATTTATACGCAGCTTCGTAAACAGTACCTAAAGGTGAAACAAAAACTCTTGATGTTATTAAAAGACTTATTGATTTTCCAAAATAGCCTAACTGCACACTATTCTGTGATAATTATTATGGTACAATTGACGTAGTTGAGTATATTAAATCAATAGGGCTTGAATATGTTGGAACTTTTAGACCAAGTCGACTTGGTAAAGAATTATCATAAAATTTAGAGAAGTTGTAATTGAATTAAGTTGTTTAATATCCTGTGTTTAAAGAAGTAAAACTAAAGAAAACGACTAAATAAGTTCTAGTTAAAGATGTAAACGTCCTTTAATGGTAATGCAAAAAGTAGAAAACTTTAACCATGATATATACTGTACATATGATACTGTACACATGAA